>LS043820.1:3434-14018 GCA_900241095.1 Acartia tonsa | reverse complement strand
TATTTTAAGTTCACGGTTACCTGATACAGTATATGAGACAACATGCATGGCCCTGTCTGACGGGACAGGTAACCTCCTGGCCGTTGGCTGGAGGGTCCTGGAGGAGGGTCTCATGACCATCATGGACTTGAAAACAGGGGATAGGATACATACAATACAGTCCCATCATTTCCTTTCTTCCATACAGGTTTTATATTGTTAGATAGCAGCTTTATTACTCTATTACGAGCGTATGTCCTTCAAAACATGTATTACATTTTTAAATTACTAGTTGCTTCGCCCTTATCCTCTATGGGATACAGGGAGAAAGAGAGAAGGGGTGAGAGGGTCTATGTCAGGAAAAAAGCCTAAAACCATCCTAAGTCGTTAATAGAGCTACCCTGAAAAAAACAACCAATTAAAACCAGCATTTTCCAAGATCTTAATCTTCAGACAAAAAAAACCTCACTACTTTATATAATAGGATGACAGGTTATCCGATAAATAGGGGTCTTTATCTCAAAGTTGAACAAACGTTAAATTTGAAACTTTTCTTGGTAAATGTAAGCATTCCTTCGTGAGGGAGAGAGAGGAAGGATGAATGAAAGATTCATAGAAAGAAACACTTAATTATAGTAACTAAGTACTAAATCATTTCACTAAAAATGTATTTTTTTCCAAAAAATATATCTAGCATTAAATTTTTAGTGTTGGGGTTACTTTATTAGAGTGTTATTTAAAGTATTCTGGCGAATCAGACCGGGAAAAATCATAATTTTAGATTATTAAACTCCAATTTTTTTTATTAAGGTAAAACACGACTAGACAGAAACTCAAACCCAGTTTTATATTTTTACTCAACTCTATGTTTGTATTTTAGATTCCTTTGAAATGGGAGGACAACAAACTATTCCTGAAAATAATTCCTGTCCGTGGTGCCCAGAGGACGGACAGCAGCTCCTCGATGGTGGATGATTTTGGCGTCTCTTTGGGATACCTGGATCTTACAGACCGCAGGTATTAGCCATGCCTTTTATTATGCCAAGATGTAAAATGTGTCTTATTTCAAATAAACTTAACAAAACGATTGGCAAAGTTAAGATATTAATCTTTACATCGTTTAAAACCACTACTTACTACAGAAATGGAAAAGATATTAATCTTATAAAATCTGCCTTTCCCATGGTAGGTACCTTGTTTTAATATTTTTTTAACCTTAGTCTCAATGCTCTTTTTCTATTGAAACATCTCAACCACTTATACCTTTAAATAATACTTAATGGTGGACTGGTGTACAAGGCTTTATCTTCTAAGGGTCTAGGGTATTATTATTTATATATACTTAATATTTTAGGTAGGTTTCGTATTTAAAGGTTACATTTTATTGCACTTAACTATTGCAAGGCTAATATTTAACAGATATAATTTGAATTTGATTAGGTATGTAACAATATTTTTATATTTCTTTAAAATATGAATTGTTTTTCAGATTGAAAGTGATACCTGGACTAGTATTTAACTGTAGCCGAGACTTAATATACCTGGATCGTACAACTGTTTATGGAGTGTCCACAAAACTTGAACGTTTAGAAAATGATACGTAAGTATTTATTGTTGATAATATTAATAGGTACTAATAGCAGAGGGAATCTGATAGCCCACAAACCAATAGAATTTTTATTACCAAATAAATCTTCTATACTAAGGCTTTTGGTGCTACCAGTAATCTATAATTTTAATGTTAATTCATGTAAACCCAATTTGGGGCTCTGTATTCCAAGTGGCTAGAAATATAGCTTAAAACTCAGACTTAAAACGGAAAATCAAATAGCATAGAACCGTCACAGTGAATCTTATTTAAAATAGAGAACCCGATCAGTTCAGTAGTTATTGAAATCTTGAGCTTTAGACAAATATAAACCCTTACTTCTTTATTTAATAGGAAAGATTAAGCTAGCAAATTCAAAAACTGGTATGTGCAGCCAATTTTTTTATATAAATAATTTCATTTTTTCTATTTAGTTATTGGTTGTTAAAGGTGTAGAATGTACGTGTGTCTGTACATATGAAACTTTGTATATCTCGCCTTTTAAATTTTAGATTGGTTATTTCATCCCATTGTACATATTATATATACCAATTTTGTTAGCCCAGAGGGGCTTTTCTTCATTTTTATGAGTGAGAGCGACTGACTAATTTGAAATTATTTGTTTAGAAGTGAAGAGAACCATATTGATCTGAATATAGACCTGGAGAGATATGCTCTGCTCATGAGTGAAGAAGATAATTACAGTCCTGTCTACACAGCCTCCCTTACTGTCTATGATTTCTGGAATGTTCCGGAAATGTAGATAAGTCAGATTGTTTGGATTTTTTACTTAATTTGTGTTGTTTGTCAAGATATCATAATAAGGGTTAGTCCCAAAAGAGCGTCCAATAACAGTATCGTCGAAATAGTTTTAATTTCTACCAAAAAATTTAAATTCACGTTCCAGTGATATGATATGAAAAACTTTTCTTCTTTTAACAAAAGCATCGGGGATAATACAATCATACATTACATATCTTATTTGTTTCTCAAAAACTATGCTGTTTAATTCATTTTGCTAATATTTAAAACTACCTACTTAATTTATAGAGGATCATTGCTTTAATTTAAAGGGAGGGGGCGAAAGTGACACTTTTTGAAACCAAAACTAAAAGTCAAAGGAACTCAACTAAATAACGATTTACAGCTCTAAGATTTGACATGGCAGTTGCTTTATAGAGGTACAATATGGAACTGTGAAGAAACGGCGGTGGAACCGCCGCTCCCGCCGAAAACCGCCATTTCACGTCGAAATTTACTTTTGCCTTTTCTCGCCAAATTAGACAATTTTCAATCATCTGAGATAAACTTTTTTTCATAAAAATTTCCCTTATATTTTCACTTGACACTTAAAATATTAATATTAAAATCGCAGGTGTCAATTACAAGTAAATTGAATAGCATCATACTATAGTAAACCACTTCTCCTGCATTAGCAGCCTTCTACTTTCCTACCATTCCTTATATATGCATTTGGCGAGAAAAAATTCAGAGGTAAACACCAAACAGCGGTTTTTGGCGTTCCTTTCAGTTCCATATTGTATCTCTTTAAAGCAACTGTCATGTCAAATCTCAGAGCTGTAACTCTTTATTTTGTTGAGTTCCTTTGACTTTTAGTTTTGGTTTCAAAAAGTGTCAATTTTGCCTTCCCCCTCATTTATTTTAAGAAAACTTTTATGAAAAATTACCCAATTGGATATTATTTACGAAAAAGGTTTCTAAAGTTTGAACAACTAAATAGATACCTAAATTTCTAATATCAATTTGATTTACCCAAAAAGACATTTGATTTCATTCACATGAATCTTAATTTTGTCAGAACTGAACGTGAATTATTTTAGAACCACTGTAATTATGTATATTTCATATTGAATATTTCTTTATACCTACTGTTTTTACTATGTGCTAGAAATGATAAGTTTAAGATAAAGTTCTTATCTGTAAACCTTTCTTATTTTCTAGCCCACTGTTGTTTCATTATTATTAATGACTATATTTAATATTAATAATAGAACTGTGATAGAATATTATTTTGATTTAGGAGTTTTATTTACCCGTGTTGATTTTCATAGAATTTATTTTTCTCAAATTCTTGTCTTAAATTCTCAAATTATTGTGCTTTATAAAACTCAATTTAAAGTTTGATTTAACATATTATATTCCTACAGTGTAAAAAATCGTATGTTATTGCTTTATTGTTGATGTAAGTAAAGGGATCATTTCACGATAGGGAAACAGGTTCAGGTGATTTAGTAGATGAAAAAAATTTCAGTTCAAGTAACTTTTCTACGACCTTTATTTCTATAACCTTAAGATACCTTACAAATGGGGAAGGGTGATATTGAAGGATCTCGTAATCCAGTTTTTTTAATATGCTTGATAACATCACGGGGGCCTAAAATTTTAAAGACATTTTCCTTGAAAAAAAGGTGCTTAAATGCTCCTTAAAACATGGTTTACGAGATTTCTGAGATAGATACGATTTCCTATTTTATTTAACCTTCATATTGCAAATAAAGTAACCTAATTTAAATTCTGCATAAAGTCTCCTGAATGATCCCACCAATGTAACGTACCTCTTTATGTTGTTAATGTTAATACGAAACTGTGAAAATTTCAGAGAAAATGGCGGGAATTGCACAGGCTCGTCTCTCTGAGGAGAGAAAGAACTGGCGTAAAGATCATCCTTTCGGCTACATTGCAAGGTAGATACATTTCACATTTAATGGTTTAATTTGAAGTTCACATCCTTTCAGGGATGCCAAAACATTTTCTAACGTGGGGGGGATTTAAAAACAATGTACCTAAGGTTCTAGATTGATATTGGATGAATAAATCTCATTTTAAAAAATTCAGTTATTTTATTGGAGGGAAGTAAAGAATTTAGAGAGACTGAGCAGTCCTTGTTCCTCTTAAAATATAAAAATCAACGCCCAAAGCAAGCACACCATCAAAAAGTACGCCTAGCTACTAGCCTTGATATTTCTCTTAATTTCACCTGAATAGCTGTCTTTTCTTGTATTATTAGAATTTCTTTATCCTGTAATTTTTGCGCTTCTTTTGTCATTCACTTTCTTTTCATTTAAGAGTACAGACCAAGTATTTTGGAATTTTTTTTGTAGACCAATGGCTTTACGATATACGTTGAAATATTGACAGGGGAAAATTTGTTGTCAATATAGCTTTCTAATATGAACCTCATTTATTGGTCAGTTCGTACATGAAAATCTGTTGCAGCATCCAAGCAATAATATTCCTATTTTTAGACCAATGAAGAACGCTGATGGCACAATGAACCTGATGTTGTGGGAGTATGCTATCCCAGGCAAGAAGGGAACTCCATGGGAAGGAGGCCTGTACAAGGGACAGATGATTTTCAAGGTAACTTGTGTGAATAAGTTATATGTGGATATATTGTCGTCAATATGGACCTTATTTATTGGTCAGCTCGTATATCCACTAGGAGGGGAGAGGATGGGGTAAAGAGGGTGGAAATCTGGTGCAACATCCAAATAATAGTGTATTGATTCTCATGTGTTTATTTAAGGTGCTGAATTTGTTGCTTTGTTTGACAAAAATACACACGAGACAAAATATAATAAAGACTTGCAGGGAGCCACAGCTGCAGTTGAGCTGAACATTTCTTAACCGCAGTATTGAGTCTTATGTAGCCGCCAAGTTTTATTTGCCTCCAAACCGCCCTTTAGCTACAGCTGCACTTGACTGTGTGGCGCTAAGGAAGCTGTAGGTTCAGTTTTGTTTTCAGTCATTGTCATTCATTTTAAGTCTTATTAACTTGTTTTAGCTGCTCTGATTATGAGCATATTTATCTTTGTTTCTGTTATGATTAAAATATACTTTTTTATTTAAACTATAGCGTTTATAATTTTTAACATATTTCAGGATGACTACCCCAGCACCCCTCCCAAGGTGAAGTTTGTCCCCCCACTTTTCCACCCCAACGTGTACCCATCCGGCACAGTTTGTCTGTCCTTGTTGGACGAAGAGAAGGATTGGAGACCCGCCATTACCATCAAACAAATTCTTCTTGGAATCCAGGTAAAGGTTAAGGGGCCGGCTTCAAAGGAAAAGGGATGCCATCCTTTAGAACTAGTAAATTTAAAAGTAATGTATGAGCCTGCTTTTAACCACTATTTAACACTATTTTTAACTTAACCTAATAAGCCCTAGCAAAAAAAATCCGTAATCATTGCACTATTTCTCACGATAAACACGCAGTTTTAAAAAGAGCCTTTAAGATTAGTCTTTTGTCATTAAATCTAATGGTTTTTTTCTGAAGTACTTTAAATGTTTTGAATTTCTAAGATAGTTAATAAAATAGTGTAACTGATTTTAGGATTTGTTGAACGACCCTAACATCAAGGACCCCGCGCAGGCCGAGGCTTACACGTGCTACTGCCAGAACAGATCAGAGTATGAGAACAGAGTGAGGGCCCAGGCTAGAGCCATGGCTGGAGAATAATTTCAATACAATAAGGCAGGGGAACAGTGTGTGTTATTACATTAAAGTTAAAGAATAGAAGGGGCACAAACTATATGTAACTCTACCCACGATGTAGGGACCTTGAGCCAACTTTCATTTGGGTCTTTGAATATTAGCCAATAGCCTCGGAAATATAATTAAAACCAAGTTGCTACAAAAGATCATTTAGCAATTTAGCAGACGAATAATGTCCAACTACTTGAGCTAGGTAGTTGTCTGGGTTATACATACTGATGGCAATCCGTCGAATTTTTGGGCCGGATTCCGGATTCTTAAAGAATCCGTCAAAAAAAAGTGCCGGATTCTGGATTCTAGCAATATTTTAAAAGGATTTTTTAAAATTTTTTAAAAATTAAGTGCTACTTATGTCCTAAAAATCATTGTTCTTCGTGTTCTCTTTAATTCACTTCCGAGAATCGAACCAGATTTTAAAAGATATTGTATATAATGATGAAAATCTTTGCCTTCAAAGAGGAGGAGTTGAAAGAAAAAACTCAAGAAACTAATTTTAGCCTACCAAATAAGAATCCGGAATCCGCTATTAAAAAACGGATTCCGGATCCGGAGTAGGATTCCAAAATTGGCCAAAAATTGGGCGGATTCCGGATACGGATTGCCATCCCTTTAAAATATATTTTAAAAAATCATTTTACAAAAATAATTAAAATCTTTGTAAGTATTGAGCGACTTCGCGGACGAATCAAAAATGAAAGAACCCTTGCTAAGTTAGAGTTTTTTTTGCTAACTGATAGACATGCGTACATACGAATGACAGGTGCGGATTTTCGTGTTGTTCTATATGCATTTTGGCAGAATATATAATTTGCAGATTACTTAATGAGAGTCTTACCTTATTTTTAGTTGGTTCAACAACTATGGGACTGAGGCAATCATCTTCAAATTGACTAGAATAGAACAGATTTTCTTCTATTCTACATACTATATTCCATGATTTGAATAATAGGAATATGTTATATACTTATGTATACTACACTTTACATAGCATAATAGATTATTAGATACCAAATGTAAAATAGTAAATATTTTTTTGGATTATGGAAAAAAAGTAACGGGTTTCGTTGTAATTTCACAGTAGCTTTTGATAGGTTATCTTAGGTAAATGTTAATGATTGCCTCGCAGGGTTTGGAAATTAGCCGGAAAATGCAGGAATAGAGCCCTTCCGCATGGGCTAGAAATAGGAGAAAAGCTACTGTGAAAATACGACGAAACCAGCTACTTCGTTTATCTTCCATGATCCTATTTCTTTAATGATTTGTGAATGAAAGATTACCTCAAACTTGATTTTGATTCCGTATTTTCAACCTGAAATTTTATATGAAAATGACTTCAGATGTATTGTAGGTAGTCATTAGGGTTGGCAATACGAATCCGGAATCCGTCCAATTTTTGGACAATTTTGTAATCCAGATTCCGAATCAGGAGTCCGTTACTTAAATAACGGATTCCGATTAATAAATGTTAGACTAAAATTAGCGTCTTGAGTTTTTTTGGTCCGAATAAATATTCTAATTTTTAACCAAGTCATTTTGGCCGCTGTCGGTCTAGAATTAGGAGAAAAGCTACTGTGAAAATATTTTTAAAAAACGTAGCTTAAATTTCTTCTCAGTGCTAGGTAAAATTTAATCCCTCAATTTATTTTAAAAAGACCTCTTAAAATATTACTAGATTACGGAATTCGAAAATCCTGAATCCGTCAAAAAAATAAGAATCCGGAATCCACGCATTAATCCATTTAATTTTTGGGCGGAGTTTTGTAAGAATCCGAATACGGTCAAAAAATTGGACTGATTACCAACCAACTTGTCATTTCCCCCCCAAAAAAATTTCGTGAAGTTGGGTGCAAGCTTCCAGTCAAATGCTTTTATTAAGTCAAACTGATCATAATCAAACGCATTCAATAACAAGGGTTGGCGAAAGTCATCATTTTAAACCTCTTAGGTGTATTGCAAATTTTACTGAACGTATTTGCCATATAATCCAGCAAAAATTACAACAAAACTGGAAATTACTCAGATAAATACATGTATGTAAGAAAGGCACTACAAACTTTTAATACATCAAACCGACAGTATTAATTGTAGAGTAACACAAAATAACTCTTTTCTTTTCTAGGTACCTTTCTTTTCAATTCATATTTCTTTTTCTCGTCTGATTGTTCCGTCTTCTCAGATATTTCTGAATTAATATCATATTAAAATCACTAGGTAGCAAATACACCCCCTTGAAGTCTCTATGGGCAATTAAGGTGGGAGGAGGAAAGATGAAGTTGAACCCAACTCATTTTCAATTTAAGTAAAAAAAGGGGGTATTTTAATTGGGAGGGTGAATATACCTTTCCCCAAAATTGTTAAAGACCATCTCTGGACCTATAAGAAGTTTCACTGTAAAGGAGTAACATATCGGTTCAGCGGTTAGCGAGATCCTTCGCTACAGACAAAAGAGGCTTACTACTTTATATAATAAGACTAGCGGCTTCGCCCCTAGCCCTAGCCCCTAGCCTAGCTTTAATTTTTTGGGGGGTTGGGGTGTCCCACTCCCCGAAGAAAAAAGATGGACAGACAGACGGACAAACAGACAGACATTGTATTACTTTGTATTATAGATAATAATTTTAAAAAGTATCAACTAGCTAAATTGTAAGTAATGGATGTAATCGATAAAAATATCGTTGCTTTCCCTCAAAGTTCCTGTTGAGCACTACCCCCCCCCCTCCCCACAATTTCAAAATAATTTTTCCAATACGAATAGACAAGCAACATGAACTAGGTTGATCATCTAACAAACTTAATCTTACAAAATCGATTCTGCAATTTTTGTGAAAGGTTGTTAAAAAGGTAACATTTTTTTATAACTAACCTGAATTGTCTAGAGCTTCGTTAGAAACATCCCCATCATAATCTTTTAATGGTGATTCTTCATCATTTAGAACCTGCATTTCTTCATAATAGTCCCAAGCTGATGTAAGATCAAGAAATAACTTGTCAACATTGAGCTCATGATAATATAGAACCTTTCCGTCTATAGATACAGAATGGAAACTAGGTGGCAGCTTTGTCCGTATTATTTTCAGAGGAGGCTCATCTTCAACATTTCCAACATCTATTCAGGCATAGGAAAAGAATTGTACAATAAAATTATCCTATATTTCAAGTAATAAGGTTTTTTGGTCTGTAGCTTATGATATAAATAAATACCGAACCAAATGGGCTCTCCCTTTCCGGGAAGCTACAGATAGGTTATGGGATGGTTTTAGGCTATTTGATATTTACATTTTTGGCTATTTATCTGCCCTTCCCTACTCTTTTAAATATAGAGCACCTATATGATAGGGCGCAATCGCTAGTATTTTATAAAATAGCAACATGGTAATTAAAGCTTTCATCAGATTATCTTTACTTTCAGCGTTTGTGAGTGTGTGTACTGTGTACGGAATATATGATAAAGTAGAAATATTTAGTTCAAAGAATTTAGACAATTGTCATACAAAAATCAAGTTTGTTCATTAACAGTTCAATATTAACAAAAAAAACTTTTTCATTGTTTTTACTTAATAAACTTCTTCCTTCCTGTATCTAAAGTAGTAATGCTTGCTTTATCACTAAATTCAACTTCTTCGCTTGGAGCTGTGGTGTAATCACTTGTAGCTTCATCATTTGTTACAGCTAGGTTTCTTGTATCATCCGTTTGGTTACCTGTTTCACTTTGAGAAGTAGTGATATTAATTTCAGGGACTGTATTATTATTTCCTATCTCACTAGTTTCTGTAATAAGTTGTTCAGGAGCAATTTCATCATCCTCTAGTGAAAGTATAAGATCTTCAGTATCACTCATGTTTTCAACTTTATTTGATGCATCTTCATTAGCATTGTTGATGCAAGTGTTAGTGTCTTCATAAACATCACTGCTACTGGAAACAATGTCTTTATCTTTAACATCTCTAATAAAATCCTTTTTCTGATCTGACTCAACTGAGGAATAACTGTCGCTACTGGTATCTACATTCTTGTTTTTAACCAGCACATCCACATCATGATTTATTTCATCCTCTGAATCACTTGAATCGCTGCTTCTGGCATTTAGATCCTTGTTCTTTACAGACAAACCAACATGATTACCTTTGTCTGGGGAATCATTTGAATCGCTGCTTCTGGTTGATTTTCTCTTGTTTTTCCTGGTAAAATTAGCACAATAGTTTGTATTATCTGAGGAATCGCTAGATTCACTGCTTTGTGCATCTTGTTCCTTGTTTTTGACCGTTAGATCAACAAAATCGCTGCTCTTGTCATCGCTGCCGCTAGTGGTTGTTGAACGTACTTTTTTACAGTATCCCAGATTTTTTGCGGATCTTACATAAATTAACCGATACTTTTGTTTGACATTTCCATCTTTGCTTCCATCTGAGTCAGAGCTAGAACTATCAGAACTAGAGATTTTGTTTTGATTAATTTTTGTGGCACCCCTTGGTTTTATTCTTTCTTGTTGGTCGTCAGA
>LS043819.1:16611-27431 GCA_900241095.1 Acartia tonsa | reverse complement strand
GATTTCCTCAATTTGGAGCCCATAAAACATCGTACAATTATTTTTATAAATAAGAAAGCATGATAATCAAAGTTATGTTTTTACCACGATTTTGACTTCAAAGTGTTTATGTAAATCTGCGAAATTATTTATTTTATGAACATTGTATGAAATAAATACAGAAAATTAATAAAAGTTGGGGACATATTTAACTTATCTTTTTTACTATTCCTTTTTATGAAACTAGCAGCTGCTCCTAGAAGCCTCTAGGGACTCTCCAATTTTCAATTCAAAAAAGTAAAACAAAATTGGGATGGGGGATTTATTCTAGGGATGATTTAACCTGAAAGGGTGGATATTTCCTCCCCCAAAATATGTATAAACCATCTCTAAACCCATATTAAGCTTCAATTTATAGGAGAATCCTATAGGTTGAGCGGTTAGAGAGATCCTTAGCTACCAACAAAATAAAGCTTACTGCTTTATTTTATGGGATGAAATTGTGAAACATGCTTTAAAAAATAGATAATTAAAACAATTAATGTTAAAACAGCAATTTAACATTCATTTCTGAAATCATTATTTTGTTTAAACAATCTGAATGATGAAATGTTGATTAACAAGATTTAATAGTCATACAAAATTCAAAACTAAAAAGCTAAAAATAAATTTTATCAAAATAAATCTTACACACAAAAAAAATATTTCTAAATTCCCCTGTCAACAGTTTTGACCTTTCATGTTTTAATAATGAGTTTTGTAAATTTTAGTCACCATTTCTGCACTTTTTGACAGGGTTAATGATAATGTCTGTGGATTGATGCAGAACATTGCAATTCAGAGATAGAGGAGCAAGTAAAAAATAAAAAAAAAGTTTGCAAATTGTTTAAAGAAGACTTTGATGCCTTTTCATTAATTTACATTGTAAAGCACATAGAAGGGGACAAGATTATTAATGAATCTCATTCAGTTTTCAAAGGTTGAGTTTATTTTAAAACACAATATATAAATATTTTTTATCACTAAATTAGAAGGATGATAATATTTTATATATTAGTATTACTTGCATTTGAAAAATTAAGTATATTTTTGTGCACTTTGATTTAAAATGATGTCAAAAACTTATCTTTATATACCATAATGGCCCAACACAAACAAATTAGTTTGATTTAAATTCATTTGAACATTAAACAACTTCTCATCTTAAATGGATTCAGCACAGAACTAAAAAAACAAAAATTAAAAAGATTATTAAAGTATCAATTTTAAATAGTTTTGTCAATTAAAAAGAAAAGAAAATGCTTTGAAGAATTTCTAGTAATACATCATAGACTTTCAATATATAATGAATAATAAAATGAAAAAAAAATGTAACTTTAGGACAGCGTATGTATACATCTAAAAAAAAAGTGTCAAAAGCTACCTTTTTTCTTAGTCTAATATGACCTATAAAATGCTTCAAAAAATATCAAGATCACATCTCTTATATCCAGCTTTTGTTGTTAAGATTATATTGTCTTTCTTCTACTTAAGGAAATTAACAACATTTTTCCTTCCTCAATATATCTTATTTTACTTCAGGATTAGAATTAATAGTCTTAAAATTAGTTCCATCAATAAAGATATAAATATTTTTACTATTCCTTCAAAAACTCAAAGCCCTAAGTTTTGATATTTATGAAATTAAAACTGAACGAATAGTATCTAATTTCCTAATATTTCAATGAATCTTAAAATTTTTCACATTTGTCTCACATGTTTCACATTACAAAAAGTAAATTTTATTGCAAAGTATAGATTACTATGTTAATTGAATTACAACACATTAGTTTACCAGGTATTGTTCTCCAGTAGTTTACCAGGTATTGTTCGCCAGTAGTTTACCAGGTATTGTTCTCCAGTAGTTTACCAGGTATTGTTCTCCAGTAGTTTACCAGGTATTGTTCTCCAGTATGTCAATCCCTGTTCCTGATTTTGCTACGGTCTGATAAATTGTTCAGCACACAATAGGGGTGAAAAAATATTTCAGAAATTTTTGCTAAACAATATGTTACACAGTTGACACTCTAAAAAAACAAAATATTAATTTTTAACACTATAAGTTAGAATTAATTTGCATATAGTCTTTAAAGTTAAAATTAACTGATTTCTTAAAATTGCGATATAATGAACCTTAAAGTTTGTCTGTAAGAAAATAAACTGCTTTATAATTAATAAGATTTTGAAAAATTATATATTTTTTACAGTGTAGACAACAAGGAAATAAGGTATTTGTCAATATTGGGACCAATAACAGTTGGGCAAATATTCAATATTTTCTTTCATTAAAAAACAATTGATATTTATCATTGATTTCCATATTATGAAATTTTAAATAGGTAATTTAAAGTCAGTGGCGTGTACAAGATTTTGAAAGGGAGTAAAAAAAGACTATAGATTTCAATAGAGGTATTCAGTTTTACATCGCACGACCATGTTTAAATGTAATCATTTCTTTTTTTGTGTTTTCAAATGTCATCCTAATGATTTATTCTTTAGTCTGCCCAATGATTTAGAAGTATCTAAAACACTAACAGTTTGCATTTAATTACTGCAATTGTCTTTGTAATTATATTCATATTTAAATGCAAATTGTAAATAGAAATAGAAGAAGATATAAGAAAACCATTGCTTTTGCTTATGTTACACATCATAGGCTATACATAAAAGAAGGCAAGAAGATTTTTCCATTGAACGCGAAGCTTATGAAAGAAAAAAAAATCATAGGACATTTAATAGGAAAAAGATAACATTTGAGGGATGAATTACAGATTAGCTTCGATCCAAAAAAAGTAACTGAATTTGTATGAAAGTGAACACAACAATTATCTATTCATAGTTTAGTTTCTATTGACATTCATCTTTATATACTGTTAGTTTTTATTTCATTTTTATTCAAAATCTATCAGTAAATAAACTGTAATTAGGAAGAAGATACTACTGTATAATTTTTTAATGATCAAAAAAATATTATGCACTGTAGTGCATAGTCAAAAAATAATGTAAATTAAAAGCCTGACTACTAACAAAGCCAGGGCCAATAGAAAAAGATTCAAACCGAAGCTTATTCATTTACTAATCCGTATACAACCTTTTATAACATTTAAGTATGTTTATATTATGATTGAAAAAAGATTTCGTGCTCTTATACTACTGAAAAAAATGGAAAACGAAGTAGGGGGTTTAGATCTTTATTTGTCTGTTATTACTTTAGGTTAGGTTATATTGGGTATATGCCCCTTCAGAATTAGGGCATTATTTTAAACTTTTTTTTAAATAAGGGGGGAGGGGTTGTCAGTGCTCAACAGGTACTTTGTGTGAAAGCATTCCCGTTTTTTGTCATATTCTAATATTCATTATTTTTTTCAGGTAAGCTTACCTAACTGTATGCACAAGATCTGTCGACATGACTGGAACTCTACCTTCACCATACCTGTTTATGGAAACCTGGACAACCTTTATAATGGAGAACAGACAATGGTCCTCGACATAAGAACAGGTTGGTTATTTTTTGCTTTCTGAGACAGGTTAAGAATTTTAGGAATAAACAAACTATTTCTTGAAAATATAATATATAAATCTTTATTTATTACAATTATGGAAAGAACTGTCAATTACTAAATTTATTCATAGTTGACTAAAAATAAAGAAATATACTTTAATACAACAGTTTTATGCTATTTTAATGTACTACACTCCTTCCCGTCTAAAGTCCAAGTATAATACAAAGGCACATAATAAGATTTCATTGAGCCAAGGATAAAAGAATAACTTCAATAAAGATTTGATCGAAGTTGTATTTTAGTTTTAGCTTTAAATTTCAAATTTAAGGATTTTTAAGTTACATGCTTAAATAAAGAAAACAAAACATAAACATAATTATCAGCTTTAATCTTTTTGAGACAGTCCATAAGAATTATCAACGAGAAAATGTTATAGTATTTCATGTTATTTGACTGAAGAAAAACAAAGTAAAATAAAATTTTCTTCTTATGATATTTTTTTATTCCGATTTAAAAATACAAATAAAGAAAATATTAATACAATAAAATTTGGATCTGTGAATGATGATTTTTAGTTAATTGCCGTAGCATTATCCCTTATAAAACTAATTCGTTTCTATAACCTTGGGGGGAAGAGTCTATTTTTTGCCAGGCTAATCTTTGATCTGGATAAATTTGTAGAATCAGATTTTTTCACAGATTAAATATTATATAGCATCAGAAACTACATAACATTTGAATATATTTGAGTTAGGTATGTTAAATAAATTTATTGTTGTTTGATCTGATTGTTCTTAAGAATTAGTGCTAAAGGTGGTTTTAGAAATGAAAAATATGAACAACTATGAATTTACCTTTCCCCCAATTGTGATAGATTTGATTCCTCATTTGTTGGGTTAATGTTATTGGTGCAAACTTTTGAGAATCAAAATTTAGAAATTAGTTTATAAGTTTAGAATGAAGATTTTTTAATAGTTATTTTTTTCTCTCGATCACTCTCTCTCTATGATATTTTTTCCAACTTTTTAAATTCTGATCTATTCATAGTTGATCTATGAATACAATATATTTAGTTGATGATGTTCTCATCAAAGGAGGGGTCTGAAGTCCCTTTTCAACTATGTAATAGCACATAAGCTGCGGACTAAGACTCATAATTCGCTGTGATTTATAAATATCTGACAGCTTAAGTCCCTAGCTTAAGTGAGAATTATTTAGTAATAACGGCTTCAAATTGATAAACATCAGTCAATCTTAACTCTATAACATGGGTTGCCATTTAAAACAGCAAGACTAATGTATGCCTTAGATAGCAATTTTTAAAACCTCAACCCTGTGGGTTAACCAATAAAAGACACTCTTTTCTTAGCTTTAAAGCAGTTAGTGTATTATTAACGTGGGGTTTAATGAGAGATTATCGATTAATATGTGAATGGAAGGTAATATTTTTGCTGATTTAGAGAATACACAATGCCTCATCCATAATTTTGTTGGTATTGTATAAACACTATATTCACGCAGCTAACCTATTTAACCCTTTATCTTTTTAAAGGTTGTATGAAACTCAAATCATCTTTAAGGATTCGAAAGGTTAAGCCAATTTTATTTTACGTTTATTGATAAAAATTAGAGGGAAAATTGTGGAATTCAAGTGACTTTAACGGTTATATAAACAAGCGTCGTAAAGTCTAAAATTCCATTTTCATAAAAAAAATTTTTGTCTCGAAAGAAATGATTTACATACAATTTAACATTTCCATTTTATTTCTATATTAGAGAGAATTGTGAGAATCATTCTTAATCTTTCATAATACTTTCCCTGTCTAATGATAAAACTTATTTGCGTGAAAAATAGAAACCACAATTAGACACAACATACAATTTTCTTTTTATCATAAAGATTTGCTAAAATTAAAATACGTATTTAATTTACTCATTCCTTGCTATTCTATTTACCCAACAAATGTTTCTTTTCTTCCTGTATTTAAAAAATCTCGATTAAATAAAAGAGGTTAAATGCCTGTGAGGGGGAGGGGACATTGGGCAGTCTATTACTCTAGTGTCCAAAGTCTTATAAAAACGTTTTCTTATTATAAAGCTTAACATCTCTGGAGTCTTTTATTGAATTATGATTGGTTGGTTCATTATGTTGAGTTACCACACGTTTAAACCACTAATTGCCTTATTCCTTTAGATCCCTGGTATATATAGTAACTAACTCTTGTTGAAATTTATGAAATAATTTGTAATTTGGTTTCACATATTGTTGTTTTACTGGATCAATACTTCTTATAATTATAGCAGACATTAATCAAAACTTTTAGTTATTTCTAGTATTTTCATTAAAAGTATTAAATTATGTTAATTTGATTCTTCATTTAAGTCTATTTGTTTGCATTTTAAAAGTAACCGGATGTCTGTTTTTCTGTTAGGATCTTGCTAACCGCTGAACCGAAATGGTACAGAGAAGTATTGCATAATAAGGTTTGTAACTATTTTGGGCGAGGGTACCTCTACCCTCTTAGGAGAAATCGCCCCTAGACAAAAATTATTCACTCCCAAAAACAATTTTTCTTTAAATCTCACCTCCCTCTTTCCTCTACTACCCCCAGAGGCCTCCAGGTGCGTAGCATATATAATAAATAAAAGGTGTTTGTAATTACTACTGGACAACTGTTATAGAGCTAAGCCTTTTAATTTGAAACAATTTGGTACAATAGTTAAAACTCCCCAACACTAGAGGATTACCAGGTTTATTTATTATTGAAAGATTCAACATTAAACATATTATTTTTTGAGCAGGTGGAGTAGGTTATGATGGATATTCACATATTGACCTTGTTAAACTCATATAGTGACGTACATACTCAGATTACAGAAAATCTTTGTTATGTAATATGATTTAATAAAGACTAAGTGGACAACTATATTTGAAGGATTTAGCCTTTCTAGTTATTATACTGTAACATATGATAAGTAATTGCAATTTGTAATCTGAGGGTGCAATAAAAATAAATCAAGGATGGCCGATTCACCAAACAAAAAGGAAGAAAAAAATCTAATACAGATATATATTTACTCTAACATGATTTTAAACCTTTAATAATGAATCATCCGGGTATATTTCATCAAAGATTGAATCTTTCAGTAGTTGGACTAATTAAAGTGACAATATCAAAAAATACTGACATAGAAAACTTATCGAATCTATATTGATAAATTTATTGTTTTTAGAATAATGATCCCTTACTATGAAAAACTGCAGTGATTTAAGGGTCAATAATGTTTGTTTCCTCGCTATCACGCGATAATAAAATTAAATAATTTATTTTCCACTTGAATTTTGATATTTGAAACAAAGTTGAATGGAATCAAATTTTGATACATTGTAAAATTAATTCCAATTTAAGTATTTATTCGAAAATAGTTAAACTCATTTAATTTCTATCATATATATATTTTTTGCTATTTTATAAACAGGAAGATTTGATGAAATAATTTAAATTTTGCAATTTTTTATGTATATATTCTGAAGCCCTACCCTTTTTCCTGTAAACAATCTGTATACAACATCTTTATTAGAATGGATCCGCCAGTTTTTATCAGGGATTAAGGCCCCAACGTTTTCTTATTCGTTGACTTTGGGACTTTTTAATCAATTTTGATTGGTTGGTTTATTAAGTTGAATGTCCACAAATTGTAATCTTAAGAAGGGGTAATTTTGTATATTATCATTTGGGATGTACATCAATTTAGTGGCCATTGTCTTATCCCTGAGTTTCTGCTCGAACATTTTATTCTGAAAAAGAGCATTGGTATACACAGAAATTAAGGGGATATAAGCTTCTTTATACGAGAAAAAGTGGATTAAATTTTTCCTAAATAATTAATAATAACAGTTTTTTCATGCCCTCCTTTAATTTGGATGTCCTTATTATTTTGGAAGGTTTGGATGTTTATTAATCTTTCATTGACCTATTCCTGCAACTTTTCATTAATATTAAATTTTGTTGTTTTTCAACCAAAAAACTGTTGTTGGTGAGATTAAATTGATGTTTGTTGTTGTTGTGTTGTTGACTGTTGACGTATTAAATTTAGTTGACCACGCCTGTCATATACTTTCATCATAACAACTTCTTTTAAAAGATGTGTACATTTTATATCATGTACTTTACAAACAAAAAAATAATAGGTATTTTTATTTGTAAACTATTGGTTGGTACAACATTTAAATGTACATTTTTGTGAAAAGAAAATATTAAGTTTAACTTCCTTTAAATACAGAAAAACAATTTTGAGAATTGATTGATCACAAATTATAGATAATAAATACATCCAACAATCTACACAAATCTCTCTACACACTTATGTGTATCTTGTCTGTCATATAGATTAATTCTTGTGTAATTAAGTCACGCACGGACACATACCAACCCTTCCATATATCACATTTAAACCAATCATGTAAAATGGCAAGTCTACTCTAGAATTGACCTCTTGTAATTATTGTTTTTGTTCATTAATGGACTCAAAATAATTTGTGCAAAGCAAATATTTCTAAATCTTACATAGACTTCTTCAAAGCTGTCTTAAAAATTGCATTTAAAGTCTAGTAGCACTAAGACGCTTTTAACACCAAAAAAACACCAAAAAATTTTGGGATACTTTTCCTGCATTTGCATGCTTGGTCATTAAACTTTTTTAAAATTATAAATCTTTTATTGTAATTATTACTTTTAAATAGCATTTAACGTCCCAACGTCTGCACGTGGACTATTTTGTAATAATTGTTGACAGAGAACCTAATTTACTCATTTATACTTTTTTGTTTACATATCTTAACCGTTTTGAACCATATAATATGTACATTTTTTTTGAGAATTTCAATCAAATCTTTTCTAACAATTTTAAGGTAACCAGTGGCATTATAAAGTGGAAAAGATTTTTTTGGGAAAAATTATTATTTATCCGTTGTCCCCTCTTTTTATGCTAAAATTTTATCATACAAGTAATTATGTATATGGTCAATCTAGGTAATAGTTTATTAAGTCTGAATTAATGCAAAGAAATTGATTGCAGTGTCTAACATTTACTTGAAACAAACATGTTGTATGTTTGTGCTTTAATTCAGGGATACATGGATAGAACAGTTTCAAAACAAAATATTCTACCTCCTATTTCTTATACAAGTTGACTGCCTATAGTATTTTGCAAATAATGAGGAGAAGTTATGACTCATGAGGTTCAATATTGATTTAACTGTCATGACCAAACCATGTTTTAAACTTATTTAAACCTTGTTTGTTAATGAGAAATATAACTATTTGTGCAATGGTTGGTTGTCTGTTAACCCTGTTAGGTTAAAATGTATGTGACCAAAATGTTAGATTTAAATCTACATACTCTGAATATCACCATTTAAACAGGCGTCCTTGTATAACAACAAAAACCTTATATTAAGAAATAAAAGCTCCAAAGGCATTAGCCCATTTATTGTACTCTAAAAAACTTATCTTACAGTGCAGTGAACCAATCTTAAATAGAGTCACCAAAGAGCCATAAGTCAGAAAATGATAAAGATACATTATTTCTTTGATTTGACTTATCAGCCTTATTACGATATGTTTATTGTTTTAGGTCCTTGTTTCGGAAAAATAATAATTTAAATCATTTAAAATTAGTTAAAGTGTATGATGTTTAATACTAATACGGCACTGACCTTACTTGCCTTAACTAGAGGTAATTGTCAAATTTGCAATTTTATGTCATATTATCATATATTGTAATTCAAACTGCCCTGAAGGAAAATTAAGACAAGACAGGCATGCAATAGGTCTTGGATCTTGGATTGCCGTATAGAGTTGTTGTACTAATTATACAAATCAATTTCAATCATCTTCCTTAGTGTGAAACAGATAGGACCATTCTTTCTAGTAATAGTTAAATAATATAAATTTAGAATTTAAGTCTTCTTGAAGCATTTAATTATTTACAATTTTTGTTTTAGGATTCACAAGTAACAGTTTGTGGAGAGATTATGTTTTGACTTCACAAGAAATCAAGATTGTTCCACCCAAAATAGAACAGGTAAACTTTTTTTCATTAAAAAACTTTCACATAAAAATAAATTAATATGAGGTTTTGGCCGTTTTCGTATGTTTGTTTTCTACTTTAGGTCAGGTAAGGTTGGGTTATTGAATAATGAGAAAACTCGCACGGTTAGGGCACCGCAGTTATAAGCCTGCAGGGTTAATGTTGCCCGCAAAGGTTAGGAATTGGAAAAACTATTCCCGCCCCACTTATTTTCAATACATTGACTTCTCGATTGTTACTTTGAGGAAAAGCACCAAATTAAAATGGTCTAAATGAAAGAATAAAACGTATCAACTTAATTCATTTTTTGTAATGATCTTGCACTGTTGTTAAAAATACTTAGCAGCAGTGTTTCTGTATAAATACCAAAATTGTGATAAAGCATATTTTAACTAGAGTTTAGGGGTAAGATTTAAAATAATGAAATTTTATTAAAATTAATCCTCGTTTTGAAATCCTTAGTTCTTTATCATCCGTTCAATGTTTATTAAAAAAAGTTAAACTACATATAAGAAACACTTTTGACTATTATTTTCATTGCCACATATAGATGATTGTTAGACAACTGGAGTTGTTTTCAGGACATGTACAGTTTCTTTAATTAATTTCCTATACTCATTAATCATATTTTCAAAAGTAGTTCGTGTATTAGTGTATATTTTTAAGATATACGAGACAGCTTAGCTTACAGAGACATCATTTCCAGAAAATCAATGTTAGGGTACTAGACAAGTTTTAGGCTATTTAATAAGTCAAGCCCAAAATATAGATTGCCCAATAGAGGTTATTCTTTAATAAACTTTAATCATACGAAGGAAAAATGCTTTAAACTATTTCTTTATTTGTTGTACAAATTCTAAAATTTATTCTTGTTTGTCTGCCACATATATATGATTGTGATATAAAAATTATAGGATTTCATTAGCAGTCCCATTTCCGCAGGGCGGCACCAGTCCATTTCTATATCATCAGGGTTACAAGCATTGGTATATAAATACTTTTGCGGTGCCGGTTGAGACTGGATAACCTCTATATTTTTGAAACAAATAAAAAAAGGGGAGATTATTTTCCCCCCATTTTTTCTTCATTTGTTTTTTGTTTTTTTATTGGGGGGGGGGGGGGGGGGGCACGCGTTGGGGGGCATATCGTGGGGGGGGGGGGGGGCCGGTTTGATTAAAAAATATAAAAAAAAAACACCATTTTTAA
>LS043819.1:5255-16601 GCA_900241095.1 Acartia tonsa | reverse complement strand
CCCCCCCGCCCCCCCCCGCCCCCCCGCCCCTCCTCTGTTCCCTGCGGGGGGGGGGGGCGCTAACCTTGCGGGGCCTATACTTGCGGTCGGGGAGATCCAGTATGAATTAAAAATATTAGATAAAAAGAACCGTTTATAAAAAATGTAGTGTAAATATTTTTTACTTTATTGACTTATCCGTTTTATTTCTGAGCAATATATTTCCGATTTGAAAAGAACCTGCAGGATCTGCGACTTTAATGGTTTCCTTTTTTTACCATCAATAACACTCCAACTATATACAGATAATCATTATTTACCAGATAAAGGGAGTAATTCATAAAAGAAAGGTATTGTATTTTTTTCAAAAGATATAATATAGATATATCATTACATATTAAACTACTGCGCCACTAGCATTTGGGGCTCCATATTGAATGGAGTAGGAAAAATAAAAAATAGCCTAAAACTATTCAAGACTAAGTCTAAAGATGAATTAGCCTAAAAACATCTTGGGATCTATGTGAAGCTTCCCTAAAATGGAAAACGCATTCAAGACAAAAATACCTGTCTAATATATGATTATTTGAATTTTAAAATAACTCAAAAAATAAGATATGTGAATAGTTATCTACCACATCGTACTTCGTACTTTAGTCAGCTTTCCTCGGACAGTAAAATAAAAAATTCTAGTTTTGATGGCCCCGAGCCTACAAATTATAATATTTACAAATAATAATAATTTAAAAGGATATAGTATATATTTCATTGATAATGAATATTTTAGAAATGTGTATCAGACCACGAGATAACAACATTTGATGGAAGTATTTACAAGAATGATGAAGAGGGAGCCTACACTCTGTACAGGCACACATATCTTCCACAGGAGGTTCAGGTCTATTACAGGTATGTTTAAAATTGTCTGCTGTTATCATATCAACACAAAAATACTTTTTTTTGATAAGATAAGGATAGAATAACCTCGCAGGGATAGTGTTCTATGAAGGGAGGGACAACGCCGAAATTAATTTAAGCTTTTTTTTGAAGTACATATTTTTTTTATCATGTTAAGCTTTAATCTTGAATTAATGAGAGAACCTATGTATAATAATTCTTTTACAGTTAAATTGTTTCAGAAACCTTTTCAAAATTGGATGTACATATATGTATGTAATCTTTTTTGACCATCATAAATGTAAAAAACGTTCCTAGACCCCGTTTTTAAATCAGTTATGGGTTAATACTATAAAAGTAAAAGAAAAGGCCATCTAGACTCTATAGTAAAACTTTGTACAGCACATTAGAAAATTTTCATTTTTTTGCGAGGAAAAATTTTGTTCCCATATTTTTTTCCGCCAGCCATTTAGACATGCTGTAATATTAGACATTATGATTCAGGCGGACAAAAAAGTTTAGGTATAGTCCCTTTCGTGGCAACGCATCTTAAGGGGCGTTTTGTTGTATTTTCATAGTAGCTTTTCCCCTATTTCTAGCCCCTGCGAGGCCAGTTGCCTAACACAACTTAACCTAAATTAACCTAAAATAACCTATAAAAACTAATGTGAAAATACGACTTAACGCCCCTTAAGAGGCGTTGCCAAGAAAGGGACTATACCAAAAAGTTTTCATCCAATCTTTCTATGAACTAATAAACTATTTCATTTATTCTTTCCCTTAAAAGTACACAAAGGAGAAGCTGTACAAATATAGGCAATGGTTTTTGTAGGTCAAAGAAAGAACCTCTTCTTTTCATCTGTGCTAGATAACTCCGTGTAAGGATTTAAATCGTGCATAGATAAATTTCTGAATATGCAACAGTTTCAGTTTCCGTTACATTTTTATACCCTGGTCATGGGGGCATTGCCCCTTTATCCCCCCTCCCTAAAAAACCTTCGTAGTGCCAGGGTCAAGTGCTAAAATTCTTTTTCATCTTCCCATCTTTTTTTTTAAACCTTGAGTCCAAGGGAAAATACAGGATGGTGCTTCAATTTGCCATTAACGAAAGTTTATTAAACAGAAAAGTACCCGAAAAACCATTCAATATAGAAATTTTACTGTAAAAAGACTTTTCGATTTAAGTTATTTGATTTTGAACCATTTTTTTAAATGTAAGAAATTGTGTGTTAACCTAAGAATAAATCCTTGACATCATAAAATTAAAAATAATTAAATTTAAAAATTACTAAATTATGGTTCAAAGTTGTACTCTTTATACACCCTGCATATTTGTTGGAGGTATTGAGTAGAAATTATTTGTTGAAGAGTGCAGGATGATTTAGTAAGAAGATTTAGTGAGAAGATTTAGTGCAGATTCAGTGCAGTTACAACATATATCTGCACTTTAATCCAGACCACATTTTTACATTTTGGATATTAGAGAATCTTAAATATGTAGTATTGCCCTTTCTACATTACTCATATAACCAAAAGACAAACACAAACCTCAGAGAGGAAGGAAACATTGGGCTGTTTATTACACAAGTTACAAAAATTTTCTTATTCGTTGGCTCAACAAATTTGGGGACTTTTATTGAAATTTGATTGGTTGGTACATTAAGTTGAGTGTCCAAACGTTTCCACCAATAATTGCAACCTACAGAAGGGATAATTTTGTGTATCATCATCGTGATATTTTCAATTTATCGGGCATTTTCATATTCCTGTACATACCTACATAACACAAGCTGATTAAAAAAACATATATGGACAAACTAGGTAAATACGAAACATTTAGAAGGTTCAAATGTTCTTTTTTATTTCTGCAACTTGTCAATTCTTCTTAATTTTTTTCTATTCTAATAATTTACTCTATTTCTCTAGCATTTGAAAAGGTCTTTTCAAATCTAATTTAAAAATGTGGTTCAAGTTTCATATGGATTTATAGTGCAAAGGTCTAAAAAAAACTCTGACTTGCCCTCTCTTCTAAAATAGGAATACGTGTTGGTATATAATTGGTCCTTATAAAATCAGGATAAATCTATTTTATACTCAAAAAACACGTAAAACCTAATAACTTTCATTC
The DNA here is from genome assembly GCA_900241095.1 of Acartia tonsa. Taxonomy (NCBI): domain Eukaryota; kingdom Metazoa; phylum Arthropoda; class Copepoda; order Calanoida; family Acartiidae; genus Acartia; species Acartia tonsa. Next base: position 13,597 of record LS043819.1, on the reverse strand, counting down.
ATAACTTTATTAATAATATTAAGATACACATAGCTATGAGTAACGCAACAACAAAATCTGTCAAAAATAGTGGAAAGTTAAAAAAAATTGAGTGTAAAAGTAATTTTAAGTAAGTTGAGAAATAGCCAAGCAGTTTTAAAATCACTAGTTGAATATATTTAGTAATTTACTAGTCTGTACAGGAGTTTTGGTGCAGTTAGGACTAAGATAGAGAGAGTTGTACTTTGTAAACAAAAAATATGTTTTTTACTTGCTCTGACATGATAAACAGACACAACCAAGAGACACAACATATAGAGTATCGTTGCTATTAAAGATATTTATTTAAAAATAATATTGGAATAACACATAAATATAAAAATATAGAATTTATAACTTTTAACACTAATTTTAAACAATTTATGATGTATTTTAATTATGCAGTTAATGATGCGAATAGTGCAAGTAAAATGACCTATGGACATGGTGCACTTTAATCGACATGAAAAAAAAAACTAATTAAAACTAGTTAATAAATCACAAAATTTATTTAGATTGAAATTAAATTATTTGATTTACCACAAATTAGCGTCAAAACAAATTATTCATTGAGATCTAGCTTTAATTGCAGCTGAGTAAATCTCATTTCCCCCATAGCGTTTCTGAATGATGGACTGAAGGGCGGACTGACACGCTGACGGACGGACTGACTAATAGAGTAGCCCGCAACCAAAAAGCTTCATTTTAGAACAAAACAACGAAATATTTGTGTGCTTAAATGAGTATAAGTTTCCTTTAATGTATATTGTATGTAGAGCTTTGCTGATAATTATTACTGATCCATAATTAGCTACACACACACTCAAAAAACTTCAGGAAGGAAGAGGGCGTTGGTTTGTAAATTATGCTGGTACCCAAAGTTTAATTAAAACACGTTCGCTTTCCTGTTGGTTGTCCTAAAAACTATTATTAAACATTGTTTATCCAAGCTTTTCAACCAATAAACTTAATCTTAAAGTGGTAGTTTTATTCATTGCCTTATCCCTTGAGATACCTGAAATAACATAGGCAACCATAGACGGTGTGCATAGATTTCCACACGTGAATCAGACTTTCAAATCAAACTATCATATTATTAAAACAACCAATCTTCTATTTTCCACTTTGATTTAAGCTCAACATTCAAATTTTAATTGCTAATGTGTCCTTGTATAAATATCAAAATTTTATAATACGCGAAAGTAATGACAACACCACATTATTGTTCAAATTAATGATTTTTTTTAAATTGCTTAAAATTTAATTGAATAAATATATGAAAGTATTATTATCAACATACCTAAAATAACTACATATATGGTCTACTTATTCTAACATTATAAATCAAATTAAAAATACTCAAACCAGAGTTAATATGCAAACTTTAAGTCTATTTCTTTAAATACCATCTAAAACAATTACCAATATCAAATAAAACCAATAAGATAGAAATAACCAAAAGGGTTATTTAGTATTTAGTATTTCCTTTTGCAAATGTGAACCTTGTTAGATAGCACAACATGCTACCAAATAAATGTTTTCAAGCGTAACTTTCAAACAGTTATTTTTACTCTACATACATGGCATCCAAAAAATATTTGAATTTTTCCATATTTTTGTTTCAATGTACAATTAAAATTAAACTAAATCGTATGATTGCATGATGCTTCATATAAGACGCATTTACATTAAAGGCGCTATTATAGAGGTGTTAATTATGCATATACTATTATAAACAGAAATAATGTTTAAAATTGATATAAATAAAAATAATTCTTCCATTTCAAAATTTATGTTAGTGATCAAAGGGTTGGTATGGTATTAGGATTATTTCATATTTTTACAAAAATCCATCTAAAATTCCCCTTAGATTTTTCTACACTAAAGCTCCGTTTGTTGGACACCGTCAATAAAAAAGGGTAGTAAAGCGTGCAATAAAAGCTAAAATAGTAAATATATACACATTTATCAATGTTTACTAAATACAAAATTATCATAAAAATTGTGCTTTAAACACGTACTCTATAAAAAGAGTTTTAAGCTAATTTTTTCGACAATGTATTAATATTTTTAAGACATTTGTTCGACTTCATAAAGGACCATACAAAACACATTTAATAAAATAAATTAATAACTTACTCATATACAAAGCATAGATTACAATAGGCAAGCTTATAAACAACACACATCAATGTAGGTCTTAATTTTGATCTAGGGTTTTAGATTTTTTAAAAACTTAAATTCGTTATATGAAAAAAATTAAATCAAACTTTTTATGTCTTTATAGAAAAGATACACTATCCTTATAATAAAGTAACAGGATGTCTATCTGTTTGTCTGTACTGAAGGATCTCGCTAACCGCTCTGAACCGATCGGGTTCTCCTTAACAAGTATAGAGACTCCTACGCAACATTGCGAGGTATCGTAGAAAGAGACTCCTACTGCAACTTATCTAGGTATCGTAGAAACTTAAACGCAACAAAAACCAAACATTTAAAGTGTCACTAGAGTCTTCTAGGGGCGTAGCTGCTAGTAATTATAAAAGTATGAATAAAAACAATACTGCCCCTGACATCATGACATACAATCCCTAAGTATAGAATAGTTATTTATTTCATTATATTATAAACATCTTCCTGTGGATATAAAATGTACAATTATAAGATTAAAACTAGTTTTGTTAGGCCCGAGTTGCCGAGGTCACGGGCTAACAAAACTGGATTTTATATTATAATTGTACAATTTTTAATTCGTAGAAAACTGGAAATAATACGATACGATACATTATTATCCTTTATGGCTAAGAACCGGTTCTAATCCAGCGGATATTATTCGGTTTCGAGGCGATACTGGAAAAGCATGAATGAAGCATGCTTGCTTGCTCCTTTGGCGGTGACATATGCTGTAATAGTTTTTGTTTTTGAGCTTCCTTCAAAATTACCAAAAAAGTAATCCATAAAAAATGGAGGACCATTCTATTTTTCCTTAAATGTAGATATAGGGTTGGGTCAATGATATACAAGTTCTATTTTCTATAGTTTCATTTTTATGAAAGGGGATTGGGCGATTTAGAAATCCTTAATTTTTTCTTTTAGGTTTAAAATAGAGTACCATATTTTTCATTTGTAGAAGCAAAATTTTGATTGCAAGATTGTGTGGACATACATTTGATTTTAGAGAGGTGGTATCTTGTTTCAATTAACTAAATTGATTTTTTAGCCAGAGCAGAGCAAAGCCAGGGGGAGGGATACGACACATAAACAACTTTTCTCCTGACATAAAAATGTATATTTTTACAAAACTTTTATTTATCTAAACCCATAATTTAATCAACAAATAATTTAGTAGGTTATACAGGGTGTTTCAAGAGAAATGAGATTTTAAAAACTTAGATATGCATAGAAAATTAAACAATTATATAAAGCATCTTTCATAATTTTTTTTCCTATACAAATTTTATCTTACTAGATATTATTCTGATATGCAGAAAATCTGAAGGCAAAAAAGTATTTTGTCATATTTTCTTCCTGAATACGTTTGGTTTCAGATATTATACCATATCAATTTGTCTTTTTAGAGATTCTTTTAAACTGACATAATATTTGTTTGACTATCCCTGTCCCTATGAGTATGAACAAGTTACAAGACTGCCAGATTAAATAGCTATAATAGCTTCCATGATAGGACTGTACGGGTACTTTATTTTTCATCAAAATTTAGAAAGTCTTGGCCCTTAAACAGGCACATGCCCTATTAATATGCACAGACAGTAGTCATCCTGGTTTTCATAGTAATAAGCGCTTTGAAAAGATAAGTAATCCTAAAAAGAAAAAAGGCTAATAACTTTAGTTTTAAAACTATTGTTTACATAGGTGCTTAATCGGGTTTAATACCAACTCTAAAATCTCAAAAAGGATTTTTAAACAAATGAAATTCGTAATTTATTTGTATTAAACACTTGCGAAAATTTTCTATACAGAAATTTCACACCAACAGACCTTTTAGAATTGGTGGGAATTTTTCTTAAAATCCATTTACATGTTTTGTAACCATAATTGCACCCGAACACAAAAAATTAAAAGCAACCGAACAACAAAATGTCATAGGTGGTGCTACAAATAAAAATGCAATTTTTTCCATTTCAAACTTTTCTTATCAACATAAATTTTAATGGTTTATGTCGACTGTATAATATATATAAACTATTCTTGGCTGACATATGTCTATACAAGTATATAAGTTTTTTAACAACGTTATCTTAATCGTTTGCTCAAAAACTTTTTGTACCTTTATTGAATATTTATTTTTTAGTTCCAAACTAGTAGTGTCTAAACTTTTGAACCAATGATTTTACCTACAGAAGTGGTGACCTATAGTAAAAAGTAAAAGGAATCTTATCGAGTTTTCAAAAAGAAGAAAAAACTTACGAGACATTTAAAGATTTGTAATTTTCGGTACCTCTTTTTGTTATTTAAGTAAATGGCCACAAAATGTCAAATAATAACAAAGAATAACACACATTAAGAAAAATTATCTGGTTTTTCTCATTATATGATGTTATATCAATTGATGTAATAACATATTTTGAATAGATCTTAACTTTAATTTATATTATAAGATTTTGATAGAAAACATATCAGCTATAATACTGTTAATCTTTCTTCCTGTGTATAAACACAGATGGAGATATTTCAATTAAGTTTTCCTTTGTAGGCAAGCTTCAAATAAATTACGGGATAGTTTTAGGCTTTTCAACAATTGAAGTCTTCAGATTTTTTGGTTATTGTTATGCCCCATCCCTCCTTCTTCAATACAAAGCCCCTATTTTCTAGGGGTGCAGCCGCTGTTTATTTAAAAACATTAATTACATAATTAATGATTATCTAAAGAGAAATGTTCGAAAATTATCAAATATTTAATGTATTTTTATTAAATTTCAGACGTTGCAACCTTCGAGAGCTGTGTCACTGTGCTGTTTCTGTACGAAGTGGAGATATTATTGTTACCATGGATATTTGCTCTAGAGGATATATTCAGGTAAAATCTACAACCATATATTTGCACAGATAAATAATTATTTACTAGCATAAATGATTGTTCAGACTTGTCTGTTAAAAAAAATGTATCTATACCTTTACTAGGTATTTAAAAATATCTTCCATTGATAAATAGCATTAAACATACTTTGAAAAAAATTAGTTACTTCTCTTAAAATTATAATTATGTCGTTCTATCCATTTTAGAGATTTAGAAAAACACATATGTACCAAGTCTAGCATATATATGAAAACTTTTAAGAACAAGCTATTGATAGAGTCATTATAGCATATGATAATGAGGAAGAAAGAAAAACTATTAAGCTTCTTAATTGTTTTAGGCTCTTAATGATCTTACCATTTCAAAATTAGTCAAAATAAACACATTAACAAGTCCATGATTGAATATGTATTTTGAGGAAAAACAACTAAACTGTGTAGTGTGTATATCATTTAAATTTATTGAAGGATCTTATTTCATCTTTTTGTAAAAAATACCCAGCCAATTCCATGTATGATGTCTGTTAATCCATCCTTTGTACATCCTAAAGACTAATTGTCTTCACGTCTTTCTGTTTTTTCGTCTATCTATCAAGCAGTCTGCTTGTCTGTCTGTTAGACTGTCTATCTGTCTATCTATTATGTGTCTATCCGTCCTATTTCTGGACCTTCTATCTATTCAAATATTTATTTGCATACACTGGTCAATTTGCCAAATTTAATTAATTATTTGTTTAAGATATGGGGAGTGACTCGAGATGGTGAAATATTACCTGAAGACAAACTACCCCAAGGATTTAATATTCTTAGTATCAGTGATGGCAGATCTTATGAGGTAGGATTATTGTTATGGATGATTAATAATTACGCTTCGCTTGATCTTTGTTTTCATTCTTGTTTTATAGTGTTTGCGAAAGAGTGCTTTCAACTTTTCCACAAGTCAGTGATATTTTTAATTTTGCATTGTTGCAAGATGTGCCCAAAACAATAACAGTTGTCTTTATGATGATCATTGAGGAAATTTGTAGGAAATTTTGTCTGTTGCATTCATTGGGTTCATTTAACTAACATGTACATTGTACATATAGCTCTTTAGGCTAGAGTCGTGCAATCAAAGGATTCGTTTTTTAATATAAATACCCAAACTTTTCATTATGTATTAGAGTAAAACACTAGAGGGAGAAAGGATTAAATAACCTTGTGCAACCTTTCTATTGGGTCATTTTAAATCAACCAATGGTGTCGCTTACACAGCCAAGTAGCAGAAAATAATTTAAAAGCAGACAAAAAGGGTCGTTGAAATCGGAAGTGAGGTAGTTGTCTGTACAATACATTATTATGTAAATATGTAGTTTAAAAGAAGAAATAAAATATTGTATTTTCTGCTTGAATAATTAAAACCCTCAAAGAATAACAAATTCTATCGTGCAACTGAATTGTGAATAAAAATAAGGCCTTGATATTGGATTTTTTAATAACTTTAATAACCTTATTCTAGTATGAGAATAGTGCCAAAATTCATAGCATTTTTTTATTTTGGTTTTCATTTAAAAAAAAAAGAATAATAACTTTTTTGTACCGTAACATTTCCTAAATACTTTCTAAAAACTTATTTTTGACTAGCGTAAAATTTGAATGCATTAAGGATTTTTAAAAGATTCAATTGAACTCACGCTAATAACTCTGCCTTAAGAAATTAAAAAGAAAAAAAGGAAATCACAAGTTTTTTTATGCCAGAGGTTAATATGTCCTTCAATTAAAGAAGTAATTACAGCATATAGGTTGCAACCATAGTAATAAGATCCCCTTCCACCAAACCCTTTTTGCACACTTTTTTCAAAACAAAAAGATCGGTAAATACATTAGTACTTAATTAAAAATTTCTCTTAAAAACACTAAATAAATATAATTAGATAAAACATGTACATTTATTCTAATTCAAAATCCAACTTTTCTTAGCTTATCCTACTCTGGACCAAATATAAAAAAAATCATGGAAATAAAAACGTATTGACTCTACCGTTTCTGATATCTTAAGAATCACACAGATCTACACTTATAAATGTCGAATATTGTTTCATATCTTTGAATTTATTCATAAAATATTTATCAAATATACTCTAAAAAAATCAACCAAATCTAAATAAAAATGCACCAATGACCATTCCTTGAAGCCTGACATGTTGATAAGGAAATAAATTGCAGTGATGTGCATGGAAATTGGAAATTAAATAATAAATTGTCAGGATATGCAAGTTCAATTTTCTTTATCAGGATTTTTTAACCCTTTTATCATTTAATTTTGTATATATTTTGTGTCATACAGCTAAAGTAAAATACATTTTAGATAAAATGAAATTAAGTGAAAAGTCATATTTCTTATTAAGAGAGTGTTCTAACAAACGCTTTGGCGTCTAAAAGGGCTGATTAAAACATGAGAAGAGATAGTAGAGAAAAGACTCTTAACAAATTGACTCATAGTGGTAAAGAACAAAATTGAAAACTACACAACGTAAAGTATCTTTAAAATAAGGATTATATGAAATGTTTGAGTTTGTAGGTGTCTGTGTGTTGCACAAATAAAACAAAAAAACGTTAATAGTAAATTCCAGGGATCTTAATGGATAAGACAATGGACACATACATCCCCAATAATAATAAATTAAATAACCTTCATTGTAAATTAAAACTATTAGTTAAATAATTTTGGAACATACCATTAAAAAAGTAGCAAAGTGTTTGAGCCAACAAATTAGATAACATGATTATACAATTTTGCATATCTGTGTAAGTTACAGCCAAGTGTGCTCTCCCTCCCTGAATAAATCTACTTGAGCCTTTATTATTTAAGTTTGAAAACCTTCCCAACTACCGGAGACAGATTTAATTACATACTTTTCCGTATCATAGCTTCATAGTGGCATATTTTAACAAAACAATGTTGCAATCCAACTCTTTTTAGTAGTGTGGCTTCTCTATAACCTTCTTTGACTGTCTTTCCTAAACCTTATTTTCTCAGCTGCTGTTTAAGATTGTTAACTGATTTATGTGGTGATTCCCCTAATCAAATTTAATTAATTTCATAACTTACTCTGTTTACTAGTATGAGTCGATTTGAGAAATATAATTTAGGATGTTACCTTTTTTGTTTAGATTTTACTGAAATTTGCTTCCACTAATGGGCATTTTTGAATTCTTACTTTTTTTCATTATTGAAAAGACATTAATATTTTTGATTGACATTATATTCGATCGTGAAAATTGAGTTTTTTCTCGTGTTGACATTT
>LS043815.1:0-11747 GCA_900241095.1 Acartia tonsa | reverse complement strand
GGGGGGTCCCCCAACCTTTTGGGGGGGCGGTAACCTCGCGCCCCCGTTTGTTTAAAATTCCCCTACCCCCCCCCCCCCCCCCACCTATTTAGATTTTTTACCCTTCCACTAAATAAAAAATTTAATCCATTAATTAAGGTTTCTTAGACTAGACAAGCGCAACTTTGTTGCAGCGAAGCCAATCTATAATTCATTTCGTCTGTACTTCTGTGCGTCGGGAAACGCAATTTTCTCGGCTGCTATTGAAAATAGACGGCTGAAATTTTTGGTAAAGATTCCCATTATCAATAAGCATCAAGTGTATGATTTACTTTATCCGTCAGTCTGTCGGTCATGCATGAAAATTTTTATTATTATTTCAGAAAGGTTTTGTGATTTCATCTTTTCTGAACATCTTCTCTATAATTCATTTCCTTTGTTTATCCTTCCATGACCTTTTACTGCTTTGGTACTTATAGATATTGTCATCCTTGGTTTTATTATATTTTAAACTGTAAATTTTAAGATATGATCATCTTATTTTTCTAATTTTTAGAATAATGATTCCTGTGACAAATAGGCAGTGTGACAAAAGCAACGCATCTCTATATTCAAGTCTTAAAAAGTAAACATACACGAATTCCGTGTCATAATTTGACATAGATTTGTTTAGACTTCTACATAACTAATTTCGAAATATGTATTGTCATGATTTGTCAATTTTGTTTGTGCTTCGCTTTTATGAATGTTGTCATCCTTGTTAAATTAGTACAAATATACAAACTTACAAACAAAAGGTTTATTTACACTTTACATAAATAAAAGGTTGCGTAATTTTAAGAATTTTAAGGATTACTTAAGATAGCATTAGGAGTAATATTCGTTTACTTAATAAAGATACTTATAAAGATATACTTACATTTTTACAATTTCTTTAAACTTGTGTTAAGATTGAAATTCAAACTACCATTTCACATTAAAAGGGAATAAAAATTCCTTTAAATCACTATATACATATGGCAATATTATATCAATATCTGGGAGCTTTTTCCTTCTCTCTCCAGCAGACAAGGACAGCTTTTTAATGAAGTGTGTCTGCTGCAAACATTTTAAAAGTCAATGACTTTCTACATACAACACTCGTATAAAAATGATTGTTTATGTGTGTATGTTTAACATGATAAAAATTATGATGATCTGTTAATTAGCTGTCACATAACTTTTGTGTTGTTTATACTAAATAAAGTAAGTAGTCATGAAAAAATTAACTTGAACAAAATTAACAAAAAAAAACATAAAACTTGCACTTTTTCAATAACTTTTATGAAATGACCAAGTTCAGTAATAGATCACACGTCAAATTATGACCACAAAAATATCTGGAAAATTCTACTTTTTATCACTGCTTTTTTTAAAAATAATTAAAAACACATGAGAATTTGATATAAATCTTGACAATAAGTACAACACATGAACTTATTTATAACAAATAGTACATTAAGTCTTTAACCCTTACAGAGTTTGTATTAACTGAGTTAGTTAAGGGTTATATTTTTGGTGTGTTTTGTCCCCACCCCTTTTTTCCTAAACTAAAAAAACAACCCAGAAAATTTCACGTCAACCAACTAGGATAAATAAAAGCAAGGGTGCGCTATAATTGGAAAAGACAATGGACGATAAATTGATATAATCCTCAATTATGATAAAACAATGTTACGCCTTCTTTAAATTTTTGAACCAACCAATCATAATTCTATAAAAGTACCCAAAGTTTTTGGGCCAGCGAATAAGCTAATGTGATTTTAAAACTTTGGGTATTAGTGTAATTAAAACTTATAGTCCCACCCTTCCAAGGTTAAAATATGTATGGAAATTTCTCAAAACAAACAAACACAATAAAAAAACAAGTGATTTCTTGACATTACCTTCATTTTATATTGCCATATACGTCTAGAAATGAAATAGCCTAAATCAATTCCGGGACATATATAAAGCTTTCCTAAAATGTACTAAATCAAATCTTAAGCTTCAGGTAGTTTCTAATTAAATATTTTTTTTTTAAACTTTTAATTATGAACGTAACCTTATCATTGAGGAAGGGAGGTGACATTGGAAGGTGAATTTCTATATCCAAGGTTTTACAACTATGTTCGTATATTATTCGTATGCTCCAAACTTTGGGTACTTTTATTGAACGTTTATTTGTTTTAAAATTATAGTGTACAAACTTTTAAACAATTACCTAATTGAAATATTCAGAAATAAAAATTTTGTTTATCATGATTTGTGAGTTGTCTTATTATATCATCCATTGTCTTACCCCTTAAGATCCAAGAGTAGACAGACAGACGGACATTTTGAAATAGAAAATGAAAAGAAAAAAAGAGAAGATTAAATTTGTCGGCTTATTTGAGACGGACAAATCTTTATACAGAAAAGCTTTTCTACTAAAGTGGGAATAAATAGAGGAACAAGTAACTCGGTCCAGAATTTTGTAAAATTTTTGGTCTTTGAAAAGGGACTTTTACCTAAAGAAAAACTTTTCTGTCAAGTCAAAATCATTGCTGTTTATTTTCTGTAGAATAATTTAATGCTATTTAATGCCAGAACAAAACTAAATACAGATTTGTGTACTTCAAATAAGCCATTTTCGAGATCCTTCTGGACATGCTCTTACAAATACATCCACTTCTGTATTTTAATGTATAGCTCTAATAGTACTCCCGAATTATAACTAACGAACCCAACTCAACCTAACCTAAATTAACCACCTAACTCTGGTAAGGCTTAATTGAGTGTAATAGGATTAAAAGGAATCCTCGTAATCGCTCCTAACCTAACCTAACCACTATATCCATAATGAAAACGGTGTCACATCACAAACGCAGAATTGGAATATTAGCAAATAGTCGAATCTGCCAATATTAAATTAGCAAATCGGATGCTTTACCTTAAAAATGGGGTCGTTTTGTGAAGGGCCCTCAACCCTGCGGGCCTACCTTCAACCTATTCCAATCTAAAGTACTTCAATCTACGCCCTCCGCGTTCAAAATCATTTCAAAAGAGGGGGAACGGATAGGGTTTTCTGTACACGACTAGGCACATTGAGGGAAAGTACGCAAATTGTCTACTGATCCTTAAAAAGCATCGCAGCATCTTACTATTCTATTAATTACTAGCGGCTACGCCCCTAGAGGCCTCTAGGGGCACTTGAGGAGGAGAGAGTCGAATTTAATAATTTACGTTTGATGTTTGTTTTTCGTTGAACTCTCTTTCTAAAATTGAGAAATTAAAAAAAAATTTAATTTCTCTAGGGAGGGTGGTGGTACCCTCCCCCAAAATAGTTATAAACCTTCCCGGGACATATGAAAATCTACCCTGTTAAGGAGAACCCGATCGGTTCAGCGGTTAGCGAGATCCTTCGGTACAGATACACACACAGATACACAGACACACAGACAAACAAACATCCTGTTACTTTAGTATAAGGATATATTTTTTCAGAAAAAATGAATAATAACAAGTCTAATAATTAGAATACATAACACAGGTAAATAAAATCTTAATAAAGACTGCCTTAACATACAAAAAGGTCTTATCGATGAATGAAAACACAGTGGCGTTCACAGAAATTAATTATGGGGAGAGGTTTAAGATCGTAGGGGGTAAAATGAGTAAGGCCTTCCCAATTTTAATATTAAGACGCTTATGCTTAAATAGATAAATCGATATTTTTATCCAAGTAATTTGTAGGGTGTAGAATGAACTTAAAAATTAATAAATATTCAAAGGTTTAATAAGTTATCTATTTTGTTGTACAATCCATATAGAAAAATCTTATGAAATGCTTATTAAAGGTCATGGTGTAATTCAAGAAGATATTTGTCCATTTAGGCCTTTGATAGAATTTTAAGCTCTTGTTCAGTTTTGTTTTATTAGAGCTGTAAAATATGATTTGTTAGTCTGTAAAAGTTTATATCAGACACTCTTATACACTTACCTCATCATTTATTAATATTTATATGTTTATACATTGCCCACAATATTAAAAATAAACATAGTGCTTTAATACATCACTAGCGGTTACGCCCCTATTATCTATGGGCTCTATATTCGCAGGGGCAGAGATATCTGAAATATAGCTTAAAACCCTCCCAAGTCTTAAATCTGTAAATTAATTAGCCCCAAACCACTACAAAACTTATGTGAAGCTTACCTAAAATATATAACCTGCAATCGGTTCAATGGTTATTTAGATCTTGAGATTCACACATAAAACCCTTAGGTACTAATACTATATTATTGGATAATGTTATAATCCCATTATATAAAATAGTAATTTTTTGTCTGGAGCTTAAGATTTGCAAATACTGTACCGATTTAGGTCTCCAGCCATTCAAGGAAAGCTTCACAAATATTCCGGGGTGGTTTTAGGCTATTTTTTGCCCTCTCTACCTCTTCAAATACAGAGCCTCTAGATGCTAGGGGCGCAGTTACTAGTACATCCTAATGTACTAGTACAGGGTCTTTATACAGCTATTCATATGTTGTTTTCTACAACTTTATGTAGAAATTATATGGTTCACATATTACTCTACTTATTTGCTTTGTTCATGTTTTTATTTGTGCTGCTTAGTTGTAACACCTTAAAGCATTTTTATACAAATCTTACAATGTCCAAAGGATAGACTATTATGTAGTTGGTTGAACGTGTGTTTACATTTAAATCTGAAACTTCTAAACATTAAAGCTACAACTTTTTGAGAAGCTTGTCTTGTATCTATTTTTCCCACCTCAAATTTAAATTGGTTAGGTAATGAAAACCACTAGGTACAAAAAATAAGTATTCAAGGCGAAATGGATGAAAAAAAATTTGAAAAATTCCAAAACAAATTTTTTTTTTATTGGTCAGTCATACCTTAACCCTTCCATTAGTCCTTGCACAAAAAAAAAAGTTTTTCTTGAAATAAGTTCTATTTTTGATTTACTCTCATTAAAAATTAAACACGTTACTTAAAGTATTGTCTTTCGTCTTGTAAGTTTTTAGGGTTTCGCTAACATGTCACAGTATTTGTGTTGAATCATATTTTTTAGATATTAGATAAAGATTTAGAATAAGTACCTAAATAAAAATATTATATCTTTACATTTTAAATTAAGTTAATTCTACAATTATGTAAAAACTGGAAAATAGGAGCTGGTACCAGCTTTGTTTCTTACGTTCAAACTAAGAAGTCAAGGGGTGTGGTAAAGGGGTGTTTACCTCCCTAAAACTTTTCAACCCATAATTTACTTAGATTACTTAGACTAATGCATTAGATTACACCCTTCCTCCCAAAACTTTTAAACCCCTCATTTTACCTGACTAAAAATAAAAAGCTTGAACGTACTGCATTTAAAGTGTTAAATTTTCTTTGTTTTAGTTTCTTTATGATATTGTGTTAAAGTTAGCTTTATATCTATTTTGCCTGTGGACTCCATTTTTATTTTGTGACTTCTACTTTGCTTTTTTATATGCATTAAATTGATATTTAGATAGAAATAAGAGACAAGATGATATCAAATAAAATCTGGATTTTTACAACGTTGCTTATAGTTCAATGTTATATTCAGGTATGTTTAACTTCATTATTTGACAGCTAAGCTATAATTTAACAATTTGGGAAATTGAATAGTAGCTTTCGCAAAAAGTTGTGAGTAAGATTCCAGTCAAATGCGTTTATTAGGTCAAAGTATTTTTAAATATGCGTTTAATTATACTATGCGTTTGGTTAACATTAAGAACAGTTAGACTTAATAAGCGCATTTGACTGGAAGTTTACTCACATTTTACGGAATATTGGGAAAGCTACTATTCCCAATTTGTTAAGTTATAGAATTTTTCTGCTGCTTAGAAGGACAGAAGTCAGTTTTTTCATGTGTAGATTTTTAAAACTATTGCAAATGTATAAAGTAGCCTTTTATAACATTTGAAGTCAAATGGCACCATTGCTGCTCTTGATGTTATCAAGTTCTGGCTAAAACATTTTAATGAATTACTTAAGTCTTCGCAAAGTAGAAAATATTCAAATACCTAAGCAAAAATGTTTTTGATTTGACCAATCAAATTAAATAGTTATTATTAGCACATTTTTTGGCAGATATTTCCATAAAATCTTTTTAGTACTGTAATTGTATGGATGAAAATGGTGACATCTTTGATCAATGGATGAATGAAGATATTGATAGGTGAATACATAGTGATATCTATTTAAAAATTGATTATATTCATCTCTACATCCTTGTTTATTATCAATGCATACCTAACCTTCTAAGCCTTTTGTTTTTGGGGGGTTACAAAATTTTAATAGTAGGATATAAAATGACAAAAAAATTACCTGCTTTGTAAACCTGATTTGCAAATGAATCTTAAACGCTCAAAAACTTTTTTGTAGGTGTTTCAACGTTTTTTTTTGGGGGGGGGGGGTACTTCATTTTTAATCTAAATTATTGTTAGGAGCGAAGGAGATATAATTAAAACAATTATTTATCCATTCAACATAATGTTATTTTCTAGGTCAGATTGGGTTGATCCATTCTCGATGGGTTTTGAAGAACCAACTCCATCCAAAGATTTTTGCCAGGAATAAAATTCTTTTATTAAAACCTTGATATAATAATCAAGATCATAACAATTCTATTGGATTTTGAAAACTTAAAGGTATTTTTTAATGGGTTAAGAAAGAATTTCTATAACTTCAGGCTGACTGTAAAAAAGTCGAAGACAGATTAGGTATTTTTTTTTAGAAACAAGGATATAAATATTATTTAACTTTTTTACAACCACTATTTTAAATGTATTTTTCATATGAATGATTTAATACTTATATTTTCATTTAGAATTGACAACTAGAGAGCTTATCCAGTGTCAAGAAGCATACAGGTAAGTTTTTTCAGCATGGATCCGAAACCAATTAATATCCGTTGGATTAGAACCGGTTCTCAGCCTTATTGAAAAATCATGTATAGCATTGTATTACAGACAATTTTCCACGAATATTAAAATGAAAATCATAAACTTGATACACGTTTTGTCAGCCTGGGTCTTCGGCCCTTCGGGGCTAACAAAATTGATTTTAATCCTAAAATGTTTCATTTTGATATTCGCAGAAAACTGTCTATAATTAAATAACTATTCCTATGTGAATGGTTTCATTATATCCTTGCTGTTTGCTATTGAGATTTATTTTTAGGAAATTAGAAGACGAGATAAAACAAGGAAGAGAAAAATGCAAACTAGACAAGGCAGAAAATGATAAAAAGAAACCTCTTTTAAAATCTACCAAGCTAGAAACCAATGGAAACAAATGTTCCTGTGATAATAAAACAGAAAAAGCTCCTGTTTTCAGGTATTGTGTTATTAAACATTTGTATAGTATTTATGTTGTAGTTCTTGTTGTAAAAGTACATTCACTTATTGAAACAGAGAAAAAAACTGTGTAAATCAGGGGTAAACGTTTTTACAACGTGAGTATATGTACATTGTTCATATACATACATTACATATTTATGTCAGTTGGCCGCGAATACGTTAAGGGTCTGTAGAAACAAGAATGTGTCAAAGCCTTTTTTTTGCGTTTCTATGGACAATTTGATAAACCATGGCATATTATTTGGATCTGATTTCGTAGATAAAGAAGCGATTTCAGGGCTTTATAGGCTTAATTTTTTGTATTGCATTTTTTCAAGATTTCTTAGTTATTCCTTAATCCCTGGTAAAAAATGAAAATATATGCGGGTCTCAGGGATTTAGTTGACAAAATTTATTGGTTTTCTAGTGGTGACTCAGAAAAATATTAAATTGTGAATAATACATATGATAAAGGAGCAATTTTTATCTTTTAAAGGGACTATGCATGAACGAGAGCAAATATAAGAGAGCATTTATAAATAAAGTCAGTTTGGTTTACTAGCTGCTATTAACCTTTAACACGATTTTCAGTGCATATTGGAAGTAATAAACCATTGTATGAATTATCATTTCATATTACCTTTTATTTTGTATCACCGTAAGGGTTTTAAAAAAAGTACACCCTTAGAACAAATCATATTAAAGTTGTGTTAAGTGCATATTTTCACAAGAACTTTTACAATTTCCTATTTTATTTACAGTTTTATATAGGTATTTTTCCAATCCAAGATGATACCTTTTTTCAATTCAAGATGATACCAAATTAAATTACTTTTTTTTGTCAATGTAAATTTTTTTATTGGAGCTGCTCTATTTTTTATCAGCCAGTCTCTCAGTCTTTCTCTCTTTCTCACTTTTTTATGGTCACTGAACATCTGAACTTCAATTTACTCTGACCACTTGTCCATGATTTTTCTCTCCTAATGAATGTTGTTAATCTTGTTAAAAACCTTCGGGACGGATCTTGAATTAAGCTCAGTAATGAAATCATATTAACTTTTAATAAATCAAAAAAATGACTTCATCTGTAAAAATAGTTATATTCTTAAATTATTCTTAAGATTTTCTACATCTAAATGGGCTATAACTAATTAAAGATGAATCAAACATGATTTTTAGATTTCAACATATATTTTAAACTCATTCAAAACTGTTCATATACTTTACTTGAAAATTATACTTTCTAAATCAGATTTTTACTAGATGTATGAACAGTTACAATGAAGTAGAGATTTTAAAGTTTAGAAATTTTAATCGCGCGATTTTTTTATCTCCCTCCCAAACTTTAATTACCTTAAAAGGGGTAAAAACCAAGTAAATGGAATTTGACTTCAAGTGTCTCTCTGACTACGCCACAGTAAAGGAAAGGTAAAGTCATCTTATTAAACTTTGGTAATTATGGATTAAAGTTGCTGCTCTACTTTCTCTAAATTTTGGGTCATCTGGATACATCATATACCATATCTCTACAAATTTTAATTTTATTGTATATTGTATGTGTGTATGTCTGTTGTAGCAATGCCCCTAGCCAACAAAAATGATTAATAAGCAAATAGTTTATTTATAAGACTAGTTGCTTCGCCCCTATCCTCTAGGGAAAGGCTAAGAGATGTCAGAAAAATAGCTTAAACATCCCTAATACCATCATAAAGCTTTCCTAAGGGGGCCAACTTATTCAGACCAGAAATTATCGATGAGGCAAAAATCCTTAAAGCTTTATATTAAGGGATAAGGCCCTTGCCTGACCACTTTAATTCAATTTTACACATGTATGTATATAATATGTAAATAATACATTTATTATCTTTATAGATTATATACTTATGTATTTCAGGGAGATTTATTTACAGAGATTTGTTGCATACCTTATCAATAGATTAGGTAAGTTTTACTTTACAGGGAGGGAG
The DNA here is from genome assembly GCA_900241095.1 of Acartia tonsa. Lineage (NCBI taxonomy): Eukaryota > Metazoa > Arthropoda > Copepoda > Calanoida > Acartiidae > Acartia > Acartia tonsa. Next base: position 2,411 of record LS043815.1, on the reverse strand, counting down.
GGGACATTGGACTGTTGATTACACTAGTCCCCAAAGTTTTATTCTTATTCGTTGGCTCACAACTTTGGGGACTGTTATTGAATTTTGATTAGTAGGTTCATTAGATTGAGTGTCCAAACTTTTCGGCCAATAATTGTAATCTACAGGAAGGTTAATTCTATGTATCATAATTGGGGATTTACATCAATTTATCGTCTTATTGCTTTATCTTATCCGTCTCTTTTCTATTTATAAGGGAAGGTATTTTCAAAAAATGTGCATTATGTTTGGTCGGGTGGAACATCTCTACCTGCCCCAAACCCCTCCTTAATTCAAGGATCATTTTAGGTGATATTTTTTTATATACCCCCACCCCAGCCTCACAAAACATAGCCTCTAGGTGCCAAGAGAATAGCCACTAGTATTCACAGTACCTATGATAATAATATGTATTATTTAGATTTGCATCTAGCTGAAGATGCCCACCTAAACCTGGAGGTCAAGTTAACACAGTCCAAGATAAAAACTCTGCATAAATTCAGGTGAGCCTCCACTTTCTTTATACATGTTGCCAAATTTCCCAAGGATCAACCATATTAAAATCAAGGCAATAGGATAATGATATCTTATATAAATTGCTGTCAAAATATCAGAAGGTCGTTTGGACTTTCTTAAAGATTAAAATCGATAGAACGATCCTGACACGCCAAAATTTTAGAATAAGACGGGCATATGGACCCAAAATGTAGAAAAGTTTAGTTTTTTATAAAACCTTTAGAAACAGTTTAACAAGTGCAACTATATTTGCTATGCTTAGTTTTTGATTATTTTAATGTCATATTATAATGAAATGGGTTTATAGTTTATTTCATATTTTAATTTCATGACAATTATTTATCTGACAGATAAATTCATTCAAACTGTCCTTTTCATGACTTTTGATGTAAATTACTGTGAAAATTATGTTGTCAAAGCAGTGTATTGTAAATGTCAAACAAGTACAGTTCAGTTCAGAAGTTTTTGAAATCTTAAGCTTCAGACAAAAAAACTTTATTTTCAGGAATGAAAAGGTAGAATTATATGAAGTAGATCAGATATTGACTGGCATGATACATCAAGTAAACACTCATCAAACTACTACAAAATTACACCAAATCAAGTAGGATTATACATCCAAGGATGAGAATATCCATAAAAGCGAAGCTAGAATTCAGATGGTAGAACAAACATGAACCCTTGTATAGAGTGTCAATACTTAACATGCAGATTTTAAGAGCATAAACAAAAATTTTACAGTACATACTTTAGGTAACTTTTTTAGGACTTGATTATAGAGATGCTTCAAAAATCAGATAAATAGGAAAACTATATTATACACAACCTTGTTTAAAATCATCATGTTTTAATTGTAAGTAGGAACTTTCTAGAAACGATTATAGAGTTGTTTCTCTTATATGTCGGCCTACATGAATCACCATCCTAAGTATTAAATCGATAGGTTTATTCTAACATGCTCAAATTAACGAAATAACTTCTACATTTCTAAGCTCGGAAAAAAAACCTTGTTAGAATTTACTAATGAATGAAATGTGAATTTTGTCTTTATGAAATATTTTTTTCAGAGAACTTCTGGCAGATATAAGAGAACCCCTTTTAGATGCTTCTATGGCTTTAGCTTTTGCAATGGCCATTGTTTTCATATTCAGATATTTTACATTGTGGAAACTTGTGTTAGGTAAGAGATTTATTAAAACTTTTGGGTACAGTCCCTTTCGTAGCAACGCCTCTTATGGGGCGTTTTGTCGTATTTTCACCATGGCTTTTGATAGTTTATTTTATTTTACGTTAGGTGATTTCCTCGCAGGATTAGAGTCCCCCACAGATGCTAGAAGTAGGAGAAAAGCTACTGTGAAAATACGAAGAAACGAGGCGTTGCCACGAATAGGGCTACACCCAAACTTTCCAAATATCATTGAATGATTTTGGTAGGTGGATTTTTTTACACATAGTGTATTAAAGTTACAAGTTGTAGAACCAAAAATAATGTTACATACTTAGGTAAAAAAGCCAGATACAATTATGAAGGTAAAAAAAATTTCTTTGTCATTAATCCTACTTAGGGACTTTTGTAATTTAACTTTTAGAACATAAATATGACATCTTGGTATACTTCTATCATGTCTAGTATTTGTGATATTGAGTGTTGAATGGCACTGGCTACACATGTACAGTAATATATATCATATCTTGACTAGGTAAAAATATCATGTCTAGTATTTGTGATATTGAGTGTTGGATGGCACTGGTTACACATGTACAGTAATATATATAATATCTTATAATAATAATACTATTATGTCTAGTATTTGTGATATTGAGTGTTGGATGGCACTGGTTACACATGTACAGTAATATATATAATATCTTATAAT
>LS043797.1:0-11908 GCA_900241095.1 Acartia tonsa | reverse complement strand
ATTTAATTAAAATTAAGAAGTTAGAAATTTATGTTAAGAAATAGAAATATTGATAACTAGTAGATTCAGAGGTTAAACTTATTGATAAGTCAGCAGAATATTCAGGGATATAAAGGGATACGACATGGCCGATAAATTAAAGTACATGCCCAATTATTATAAATAGTGGTTGAAACATTTGGATACTAGACTAAATGAACCAACAGATCAAAATTCATAAGAGTCGCCAAAGTTGTTTAGCCAACGAATAAGAAAACTTTTCAATAAAACTTTGGGAACTAGTGTGTAAAAACAGCCCTATGTCCCCTTCCTCCCTGATAATCTTAAAGAATTTTAAATATAACAAGGATGACAACATTCATATTTATCGAACCACAATAAATCATGAATGGACAAATGGACAAAATGACAAAGACCAAAGTATGTCAAAAATTAGCTATGTGACGTCATAAAAATGAGGGAGATGAGAGCAGAAGTGGGAAAGAAAACCCTTAAAATATAGATGGATAATCCTGCTTTAGGAAGACTATTCCCCAGATCACCCTCTGAGTGGAATCTCACCACGGTCTGCCCAGCATCTTAATCTATCTAAAAATAAAGGTAAAAATGTCCCCCAGGGACTCCCTATTAACCCCCTTATTTATCTTATACTTAAAACTTAAACTTCCACTTACAAAATATGCGACTGTTTTAATTTTATTAAGCCTTATGAGTATCCTAATAAAGTAAAAATTTTAGCTACAAACAGACATCATACTACTTTAGCAAATCACTATTAAAGGGTTACAGTTTAAGCAGTTATTTAGCAGGGAATTTAGTTTTATTGAATAAAATTTTTTTAAAAAGGATAAAAAGACATAAAAATTGTAAATATGTTATATTAAGGTTTTGCTAGTAAAGAGACTGTTATGAGCTAAAGGGACAAGAAGAGAAAAGATGTTAGCCAAGTGGAATCACACAAGTGACTGCCTGCCAGCAATGCCCGCAGTGCCCATATCGTTTTTGATTGCCAAATTTTCATCAAGTCCTCTTTAGCGCAAAAATAGTCTCTTTGTTGCAAAACATTCACACAATACAGCATATTAAATTACATTTTAATCATATTAAAATCACAGTTTTAACAAAGAAATAATAATTTTTTATAATATTTTATCATTTATAGCTATAATAAAAAAATTTGGTCTTAAAAAGTTTAAAATTTAACTATAATAAAGGTTATAAGTCATTAAGGCCATATTCATGTGAAATATGTGAAAAAGTATTGAGGCGCTGTTGCGCTAAAGATATATTATTTGCTTTGCATAGCCTAATTTCCATATTTATTGTAATAAAAGTTATTTAAATACATAATACTATAAAATATAAACTGTTTCATTGATTTGTCATATTTTTAAAGTAAAATTATCTGATTTTTAATGAAAAAATGATAAAAAATAAGGAAATTTATTGAAAAAATGTAGAATCTAGGATTGTTAAAAGTTGGATTCTTTTTTAAAAATATGTGCTTACATAAAAACTCATTATACTTTATTTTTTCCAAACCAATTCTTTCTTTTGGACTTAAACTTTTACTATCAGGATTCTTTAAAAATTTGATTCTAAAACATAAACTTTTTTGACTATTTTTTGAGAAGCTTCTTTTGCGTTTTTGTCTACTATAATATGTACTCAAATCTTTGCGAGTGCTCGTTCCACATTTTTTGTTTGTCATGCTATTATTTTTTTAGGCAATGTCTAGTTAAATTTGGTTCAAAGACTTTTCTAGAAACACAAAGAAAGAAGCTACTCCATAATCTTGAGTCAACCTTATTTTATTGAAAAAATGCATGAAAACTGTGTATTTTTTCTTAGGTCCTTCAGAAAAAAAACACAGTTATAATGCAATCCCTCATTTTTATGACGTCACATAGCTGATTTTTTACACGCTTTGGTTTTTGTCGACAATATGAATTGTAGAGCAATTGTTTTGTATTTATTATAGAGTACCCAAAGTTTTCTTATTTCATAAACAGGGTAATTTTGATTATCGTCATTTGGAATATACATCAATTTCTCGTCCTTTCTATCCCTGGATACATGTGCAGTAGTTAAAGCACACCATGACATAAATATGTTGGCCAGTCAAATTGAATTTTTGATGCGCATATGACTCACAAATCAAACTTTCAAATAGATTAAAAATGAACGCAGCTACTCTATAATTACTTTATAATATTAACAATAATTTAGAGAGTTTGTGTTGTTTTTATATCAACATAAAAATGTTGTCCTCATTTTTATGAATATATCAGGAATCTTAAGGGAAAAGGCAAGGGATTATAAATTGATGTACAGCACATCCCCAATAATGATAAACAAAATTACCTTTAATATAGATTAAAGTTATGGGATGTTAAGTGTGAAACATGCTTAGTTTAACCAACCAATCAAGACGAATGGGAGATCGTGTTTACAGTCCAATATATCCTCCCTCCTTAAACAAAGCCATGACCACTTATAATCAGAGAGAAAGGGGACAATGCACTGTTTATTACACTGGTCCCCAATACATTTACATTTTCTTATTCGTTGGCTCATTAACTTTGGGGACTTTTTATCTAATTTTGATTGGCTGGTTTATTAAGCTGAGTATGCAAACGTTTCAACCACTAATTTTAATCTACAAAAGACATAATTTTGTGTATAATCTTTGGGGATGTACATCAATTAATCGACCACTGTCCTATCCCTTTAGATCCCTGACTTATAATTTATACTTATAATTTGCTTCATATGGATATTGTCAGCCTTGTTTAGATATATGTTAGGATAAGAATTTTGATAATTAACTTTGAATTGAAAGATATATTTAGCATAAACACCAGGGAGGGAGTGGGCATTGCACTGTAAATTACACTAGTAACCAAAGTTTTATATATAAAAAAGTTCTCTTATTTGTTGCCTTAAAAACTTTAGGTACTTTTCTCGTATTTATTCGAATCCGGTGGATAGGAACCGGTTCTCATCCATACGAAAAAACTATGTCTAGCATCGTATTATATCCAGCTTTCTACGAATATGAAAATGTACAATTATAAGATTATTCCATATCCGCGGAAATCTGTTTATAATACGATGCGATAAATAACTTTCACACGTAAAGTGTGTTCTATAATGCTTTTTTACTTAACTAGCGACTTTTCCCCTAACATCTTGAGGCTTTATAGAATAGAAAGGGGGCTATAAAAATGGCTTAAAACCATCCTAAGACATAAATCTAAGTATAAGATAGTCTAAAACCTTCCCTTGACAAATCTGAAGCTTCCCTATAAGCAAAAACTTAATCAGTTTTATTACTTATTGAAATCTTATGCTTCAGACACTAAAAACCTTACTACTGAGCTCTCTGGTCGAAATTTCATTCCTTACTCGTCATGGGGGCGCAATGGGTAGGGTGTTGGCCTGGTAATCTAAAGGTTCCCGGTTCAAGCCCCGCCACGTGCAAAATTAACTCTGATGAATTGAGCCATAATGTTGAGCTCTAAAAGGGCGAAACACTGTGTCTATGGATATGCTTTATGAAATAGGATAACTCCCAAAATATAAAATTCCAATGATTAAGAATACCTTATCTTTCTTAATAATTGAATATTATATTTAACAAGCCATTTGATGAAAATATCATTTTTGATAAAAATATCTAACGCTGCTGTGACCTCATACCATGAAATACCTCAAATAGCTTAAAACCATCCTAAAAATTAATTGCAAGCTTAACTGAAACCTAATGGTGGACTAATTTCAAAACATTGTTTTTCATAAATGAGTGAATTTATTTAGACCTACAGTTCAGCCGTTTTATAGATCTTTTTGGACGCACTTACTTAACTAAATTTATTTAGTGTGAATTTGTTGCGAACCTGTTGGAAAATGGATCCTACCAAGAGACCAGCAGCCGCAGAAATTGTTGAAAACCTAGGTTAAAATCTACATCAATCTTTTTCTTCTTGCATGCATTGGCAAAATTTTACAGAGCCCGGGGGGATAACTAATTTATAGTTCTTTGTTCTATACCACGGAGGGAGGGAACATTGGGCTGTTAATTACAATAGTCCCCAAAGTGTTTTTTTTAATTAGTTTTCCAATTCGTTGGCATAACAACTTTGGGGACTTTAATGAATTTTGATGGTTGGTTTATCAAGTTGAGTGTCAAAACATTTTAACCACTAATTGTAATCTACAGAAGGGGTAGGTTTGTGTATCATCATCGGAGATGTACATCAATTTATCGGCCATTGTCTTCTCCCTTTAGATCCCTGGTTCTATACATGTCAACAAAATTTTAATTTCAGGAAGAAATCCTCGGTTGATCAGTCCATGTATAGATGTTCCTCTGGCCACTGACTCTCTGGAAATGATGCCAGGAAACAGGTAAACATATAGATAGATGTTACTCTGGCCACTGACTCTCTGGAAATGATGCCAGGAAACAGGTAAACCTGACCGCAAGATCCTGCGTTTTCTCTGCAACCATCCATAAAGCCAGTTTTAACTAGGGTTGGGCCGGATACTTTTTTGGCCGGATACCCGGCTTATTTCTAATGCCGGATATCTGAACAACGTTCGATATCCGGCAAATTACCGGATATCCGGAATTAGAAATCAGCCGGATATCCGGCCCAACCCTAGTTTTAACATGAGTAGACCCCGACAAAAGATCAAAATTTTTGGCCCCTGATTAAGTTTTTATTGGTATTTATTGCTTTACATAATGTCGCCGTCTGTATTTTTCATTTCACTCATAAATAACACAAATTGTATAAATCACAAAAGAACGTGTTCTAACTTTCGTAATTTTCTTAAAACAGCTAGTCGGTGCTTTTAGTAAGTGGTAAATGAAAAATGATCCATAGAATTTAGATATGCAATCGGTTTTTTTGTATACCTCTTATTTAAGTAATAAAGTTTTTTTTGAATTAAGTTGGGTTTAAGGTAATAAAACGCAACAAAAAAAAGAAGAAAATTGCTAATATGAAGAAAAAAAGTAAGATCTTTAATTTAACACCTTACATTTTAAATTCTGTTGAGTAATTATTGAAAAAATCTATATTTTGAAGTCCGGTGAATCAAAACTTTGAACTTTGGGAGCTCGTCAAAAATGGGTTAAAACAAAATCACAAAAGTTAGGACACGTTCTTTACGATACAAATTTTAAAAACTACCAAAAAATAGTAACGTTTAACAGATAGGCTTGCTTCTGTTAAAAATAATTGTCCTTGTTGTATTTTATTTCTAGAAAAAATATATATTAATATATTTTTAATCAATTTTGTAATTTAGAGCAAATGGTCAAATTTCCCTCTCAAGAAAAGACAGTGGGATTCCTAAGAGGTAAATGAAAATTTTATCTAATTTCATAATATTAATGGATATATTAATACTTGGATCTTACACCAGATTTTCATGTTCTCTAATAAAGTGAAATAAGCAGCGGGCTAAATTAAAGATTTCCCCTTTTTACCCCCTTTACTATATCCCCCTTCCCCTATTATTAGATAAACGAACTGACCAATAAATGAGTTCCACGTTAGTAAGCTAAATTGACGACAAATTTTCAATTATCATAATATCCACGATGATTCTTACATCCATTTTATAATATTATTATAAAAATAAGAAAAAGTTTGATTGTGTGTGTGTTTCTAAGTGTTTGTTTTTGTGTGTGTGTGTGTGTGTGTGTGTGTGTGTGTGTGTTTGTACTAGTCTGTGTGGATGTACCAAGAGTATGTACCGATTAATTGATGTATTTCCCCAATGTTAGTACACAAAATCACCCCTTTTGTAGATTACAATTGGTGGTTGGAACGATTGGACACTCAACTAATAAAATAAAACACAAAATTCGTTAAAAGTCCCCAAAGTTGTTAAACCAACGAATAAGAAAACGTTATAAAGACTAGTGTAATAAATATCCCATTGTCCCCTCTCTCACTGTGTAACTGCGCTGATTAAAAGTAGAAATCAAACTAAAATATTATTAAGATTTGTATCTAATTTGTAACTCCTTAATTTTAGTACTGGAAAGAAAGCGTCTCTGATCCCGCTGGTCAACCTTGCAGCTACCAGCAGTAACGGCAGCCAGAACGCCTACAACCCGTACAACACCGTAATCCCGCAGTTCAACGCGACCGCCGCCAATGGCGGCAGTGGCAGCCGCATCATGGGCGGCAACGGAGTGGCGGGGATTGCGGAGGATTACGGGTATGGCAGCGCGTACTCCCCGATGAATCCCAGTGTGAGCGGCGGCGGAAAACGCGGGAGCGGCAACGATTCGCGGACAGATTCCCCGAAACATTCCAGTGAATCAGAGGTAAAGTATGGATCAATAAATAAAATCAATTGTTTGGAGCTCTTTATAGTGCCTATAAAAATGACGTTATACAATACAAATGACCAATGATAGGCTAAATTGCTAATTGCATGGCAGTATGCATTTTTATTGACCAATGATAGGCCAGTATTACGTCATTTATTATATGCACATTAAAATTGTTTTCCATATTTAAAAATTGTTCAAAAAAGCATAAATTCTTATCCTATAATATTTATATTGGTAAAGAAAGAAAAATTCTAATGGTGTTTTTAATTGGATGTTCTAGAATATATCATTTTATTGTATAAATATACCTTGAAACAACTTTTTAAAAAATATACAGAAAATTTAAAAAAAATAATAAATACATATTTATATTTTATTTATAGGGTGGATTAGAAGAACCATTATTACTAGAATCTGATGTTACAAGTAGTTATGTTCCTCCTGGTTATATATTCAAAGGTATTATTACTCCATTATTATTAGAATCTGATGTTACAAGTAGTTATGTTCCTCCTGGTTATATATTCAAAGGTATTGCTTATTTTTTTAAAGTTGATATTCAATAATGCAATGTTAGTACGTTCTTTATTCAAAGAAAGAAGTACATTCCTATTTTGAACAAAATTCGAAGAAATGTAGATGTGCGTTTTAGAATATTTTGAAAGGTTTCGTGACTTACTTTTGCTATTTAGACTTGCCACAGGCCTTTGACTCCTTGTTCATTAGATTTATAACTTGGAAGTGCAAATATTTGCCCGACATTATTGTAATGAAATAACCTACCAAAAGAACATATCTGGGGTATAGTCCCTTTCGTAGCCCCGTGAGGAACGATTCGTCTTATTTTCAATATGGCTTTTGATAGGTTATGTTATGTTAGGTTAGGTTATATTGTGTTAGGTGATTGCCCCGTAGGTTTAGGTAATTGGCGCCGCAGGGTTAGAGCCTCTCGCAGGGGCTAGACATAGGAGAAAAGTTACTGTGAAAATACGAAGAAACGCCCCATAAGGGGCGTTGTCACGAAAGCGACTATACCCCATATTTGGAAAGTTACAACTCTTGTTATTGCTGCGCTACTAATTCATATAACTTTCTTTTCAGATAATACAACAAAGAGGTCTGAGTTAGAATTCCTTTCCCCAAGTCTGGCATCTATCTAAATTGTTTGAAAAAGCAACATACATCAAGATCTCAGAAACGGCGTTTGCTGAAAGAAATAACAGAAAGAAATATTTTAGTTACCCTAAAATCAATTTCTAGGTGTATCTATTTAATCTAAAATAAAAAAGGAGTTAGGTATACAAATGTTAGATAGGTATATCAACCTATTTTTTTAATGGAAAACAAGTACAACCTTGTTCTATAGTTAAGGTTAGGCGAACATTAATTTTGAAAGAAAGGAAATAATTAAAGTACCTGTATCTTTTATTATTTAGTTATTTATTTAGTAAAGCAAAATATCAAAAAAAGCTTTGGACATATTTTTGAACTTGCCAAGAACTTTAAAAGATAAAGATGACGTTTAAACTCAAAAATGGCTTTAAACAGAAAGCGTTTAGGCAAATATTTGTCTCTACGACAAGTATAATTTATATCCTCCCTCTTTTGTAGTAATTTGGCTGCATTTGTGTCAAAAAAGTCTCATTGCTGCGTTGTCTTATAAACAAAGCAGAATGGTGTTTAGAAACCAGTTTGGGGTTTGGCGTCCAGATTATTACGAAACGAGTGGATAACTAATTTTTTGATTGATAATACTGTGTACCTGTGCGAGTAACCTTTTATGAAGCGCTGGAAAGTATCATGTTTGACGTCATAAAATACGTCTAAAAAGAAGGGATGAAATGGAAAGAGGCGTATTTTTATGACGTCAAACATGACACTTTTCAGTGCGTCAACTTTTATCAGAGGGAAGGGATCAAGGTTCTAAAATGGAAATTGATAAAATAACAAAGTTTAATATCAAAATAGTTAAATTCTAGAAAACTTAGATTTAATATAGTTTTTACTGTTGCTACGAAAGGGACTATACCCTAACAATGTATATGTATTCTTAAAATATTTTAATTTTATATAAGCTTACATTTAAACTAGTCTACTGGCCATTTGATGCATAAATTAAAAGTAACATGAAGATGCTTAAAAAAATTAAATATTTTTATAATCAAAATTTTAATTGTCATATTTTTACAGATATAGGTAATGAATTTTAGTATGGGCTACGAAACCAACTTTATAGTGTTATAAATATAACCTATGGTTACTATTTTCTTAAACTTGTTATAGATGTTTACTTTAATTTAAGATAGATTCCAAAAATTTAATTTTTGTTTACAAATTTAAAGGTATTCGCTTTTATGGGATTTAAATGTCAATTATAAAATTATTACAGTTTGAAACAAATTTATTTTGAAAGAAGCATTTCTTACAAGTTAAAAGGAAGGAAATATAAATCTAAGAATATATAATTATTTCTATGAATTGGTTTCGAGACCTTTACTGACAAAAGCTTAAATTATTAAAGTGCTATAGAATTTTACTAAAAATTTGAGAAGTTCTTTATAGTGCTTATAAGAAATTACGTCATATTAGAATAGTCAATGACGTAATTCGTGTTTTTTTTGGCCATTAGTTTTTAAGTTTAGAACACTTGGCCGAAAACTTCCGAATTACGTCATATTAGAATGATGGACTATTATAGTATGACGTCATTTTTATAGGCACTATAAAGAGCTTAAAAATGAGATAATGTGCTTAATTCTAAAAAACGATGCAAAATGTGTCAAATAAAAATATGTTATAATATTTGTAAATTTTGGTGCCATAACTTTGCTAGTGTCATGTCCTTGTTCAAACCTGTTTCTAATAAGGTCAGCTGAATTTGAATTGCCGATTGTGTACACAGTTTTCTCGGTGTTTCCTCATCCTTTCTCAATATTTAATACTAGCCAAAAAAGCTTCAAACTTCCAAAAAAATATCAAAATTTAAAAAATTTAAATTTTGAGTGTATAATGTATAAATATTCAAATTTAGATTTTTTGGAAGTTTGAAGTTTTTTTAGCTAGTAGTAAATATTGAGATAGGATGAGGAAACACCAAGGAAACTGTGTACACATTCGGAAATTTAATTTCAATTCATCACAATGTACGATGTTATAAGCAAATCAACTGAATATTCAAGTTCCAAATATATTGTCAATTTGATTTCATGTAATAAATATTTTAATATTTAGTAAAATTGTAAGTATGTCCTTAACAGTATCCTGAGCTGGATCATTTTAGTAGTGATTTAAAGATCCAGCTCTGTATCTAATATAAGTTCGAACCTAGTAAAAGTGTCTGACTCTGATTATGACGTAAAAAAAAAATTAGCCAATAAGAGGCCACTACAAATTTTACCATTGGTCAATTACAGTGTATACTGGCCTACAAAATGGCTAATTTTTTTTACGTCATAATTAGAGTCAGACACTTTTAATAGGTTCTATAAGTTCAATTTTGTTTAGAATTTTCAATTAATTTTCGAATTTTTTCTAATTTTAAAGCGTCGCTATTATAAATGCTGTCATACTTGTTTTACTACAATAGGATGCATTATGTAGCAAAAATATTTTATAGTTATTTAATCTAAAATCTAAAATAATATAAAGTTGCAATTCAAAGTCACAATGTAAACATTTCCCAGTATGGCTTCGAAACCAAGTAATATCCTCTGGATTAGAACCGGCTATCAGCCATACTAAAAAACAATGTATCGTATCGTATTATATTATAGACAATTTTGTACGAATAGTAAAATAAAAAATCCTAAGATTTATACCAGTTTTGTTAGCACGGGCGGAATTAATCTTATAATTCATCGTTTTTCTATATCCGTGGAAAGCTGTCTATAATACGATATGATAAAAATAATATTATTGTTCTAGAGATTTTTGTAAGCAGATTTTTGTTTAATAAGAATAAAGATAAGATTTATAGATAGATAGAAGATGTCTTAAAAAAAACAAAATACTGTCTAATAAATTTGAGTAATGGATAGTGCTCTGTAACCACAATAGTGGTTGAATCGTTTGGACACTTAACTTAATTAACCAACTAATCAAATTCAATAAAAGTCCCCAATGTTGTTGAGCCAACAAATACGATAAAATTATTGTAAAACTTTGGGGACTAGTGTAACAAACAGCCATTGCCCCCTCTCTATCTGGTATCAAATTGTCAAAGAAAGTTGTTGTCGAGTTGCAACAAAACTAATTTCAATGTCTAAATTGATTAATTACAACTTTATTAACTTTAAAACATGCAGTGTTAATTTATATTAATATTTATGGATCTACTGCAGTTCACGGTAAAATATTGCTGGTAACGAATATTGCCCAAAATCTATGAATTTTAAAGGCTGCTAGCTGCCAAATGGCTGAACCTACAGATCATGCCCGCACACTGTTTTAAGCAGCATAAAAAGGCCTACAAATAATCTGAAATAGCCATAAATCAATAATGCATAATTATCTCGCAGTGCAGAGAAATGCGCGAAAAAGGCCTATTTTACACGTTTCTTCTTCAGTGAAGCTTTCCCTGTGCATCATTGGATCTAGGCAATTCCAGATTATTTGCAGGCCTTCTTATACCGCTTAATATGGTGTGCGGGTATGATCTGTACGTTTAGCCGTTTGGCAGCTAGCAGCCTTGAAAATCCATAGATTTTTGGCAATATTCGTTTCCAGCAATATTTTACCGTGAACTGCAGTAGATCCATATTTATTATTGCAGCGATGTTAGTTTAAGCTGTTATTTGTCAACATACAAACATACAATGTGGCTTTTAGAATGGTTATTTATAGCATCGTTTTATGGACAGCTTTCCGCGGGTATAAACATAAAAAAGATTAAAACTGAAAAAATATTCCAAATGCACCACAAGGCAACTTCATTCATAATTTGTAAAGCAAAAAACCATGGAAAGACAAACGGACAGAGTGACTTATATAAAAGATGTTCAGACAGTGAGAGAATATTCGATTAAATATTTTTTCTAAAAGATCACGAAACCTATAAAAGTGTCTTTTGAAGCCTGACCGACAGACAGACAGACAGACAGACAGACAGACAGATAGACAGACGGATCAAGTAAATTATATACTAGATTTTTATTGGCACAGGGCATTATCCAACAAAGTTTCAGCCGTCTACTTGGACAAAGAAGCTTCGGAAAAAGTAGCTCCACTGTTAATAAAGGTCATGGCCGCAGCGCTCGGACCCCTGGCCCTCCTAGCCGCGGGCGCTCGGCCCTCTAGCCTATAACCTAACCTAACCTAACCTAAAAATTGTAGATACATCATTTTCAAAATTGTAAAAACAATATTAAAAATTGTAAAAACAATATTAAAATTGTAAAAATCTATCAACAAATTTTTGCAAAATCCTCTAAACCACCTATGTATTACCAGTTGATGATATTTTTCTTAAATAGATGTTCTGAGGCTAACATAGGTTAGGTTAGGTTATAGGCTAGGGGGCCGAGCGCCCGCGGCTAGGCAGGCCAGGGGGCC
>LS043795.1:1494-15396 GCA_900241095.1 Acartia tonsa | reverse complement strand
TTCATATAAAACCATGGTGAAACCTAACTTTTTAGTCGATAAAGCAAATATTAAACATAAACCTAGTATATTCACTAAAAAATGCTATGGGTCAATGCTGGAAGATGCTTAGAATCACTTGCTCTGGTTCGTGGATAGTCCCCATTCTTTTGAATATAGATTAGATATACTTGTTGATAAAAAAATATGAAAGTTTATAATACAAATATTACCTTCTTCAGCAAAGCATCTTGTTGTTTTACTTTAACTATCAACTTCTTACATTTTTCCTAGAAACATTGACATATGAGTCTTTCAAAAAAGATAGATAGGTAACATGTCTAACATAAATATTTTTTGACTTTGTTCGTGATACATATAATCTAGCTGCTTAGCGACAAGCCTCTAAAAGAGGGGCAAGGATACGAAATAGCCTAAAACAACATGAAGACGTTTATTAAGCTTCCCAGTCATTTTCAAGATCTTTTACTACAAACTAAAAGTAGCAGGAATAGAGTTACTCAAGAGACAAAATGTCCAATAGCAGGAGGGTAAAGGAACATTCAAAACTTGTCATTGGTTGTGTTAAACTGATATTTCCTACTTAAAATTCGTACTCAGATCAAGTAGATCACATGAAGTACTGTCTTTATGTTGTTGTTTAACATTCATGTTTTATCTGTGCATTAATAATAAATACGTTGTATACTTATTACTTAATGTTTCAATTACATATATTACAAAATGTGCACCTGTCCTTCATGGTTAAAGATAACAAATGGCAATCCTTTTCATAAGTACATTCGTTACGTTTTCAACAGGGTCTAATGTTGTACACATTAGCGTAAAATAGGGCATATTTTTTTTCAATTCGTCCACATAACGCGTCAGCTATAAATAGTCGCATTTCTTATAATAGCTTTTCTCAGGTAAAATATATCGTGTAAAAATTTATTTCCTAGTATTGTGTAAAGAACATTTCAAATCCTTTAATAAGTTAGCTATGAATAGTTGAATTCCTCAATATAAGGTTAGCTTTCTAGAAACAATATATTCAAAAAAAATTTAAGGTGTTTTGTCTGTTGGAGGAGTTAACTTTTTTTGGACAGGCGGATAATCTATATAATATTATATCTACTGTCCCAAGTTTCGTTATGTTTACAAATATTATTCACCTTCAAAGCATTAAGTTCAGCTTTAGTTTGATTATGGGCTGCTAGGACACTCTGTTCATCTTCAGGATCAACTGGAACATTTTCTGGAGCAGCCTCCAGTTTAGCCTTCAAATCACGGATTATGTCGTCTTTGTTTTGAAGGATATCGTCTTTACTGCTGATGGCAGATTCTTTTTCTGTAAGTTCTTGTGTTAGAGAGTTGATTGTGCTGATTGAGTTTTCCAATTCAGCGTGAATCTCTTGCAATTTGATTTCAGAACTCTAAAAAAATTTCAATATGATTACCTAGGTTTTTAAAAAACATTGAAACAATATAAAATTACTATCTACTCAATTAAAAATCATAAATTATTTTTACCTTATTTTTCTCTTCAGAAACTGTAAAATCCTTGGTCAGTTGTTTAACTTGTGTTTCTAGCTGAAGGATCCTTTTGCTTAATTCCTCTTCTCGTTGATTGTCCATGACGCTAGTATTACCAATGCTTGACACACTCGCCACACTTGCCCTAAAATTTATTTTGATTAAAAAATTTAAACTACCTACTCAAATTAAATACTTTATGATTTACCTATGTTTTTTTTTAACTACACAACAAATCAATAGAATATACAGAGAGAGAGAGAGGGGGGGTGGATGGGCTGTTTATTTCACTTTCCCCAAAGTTTTATAATGACGTTTTCTTATTTTCTTATTCGTTGGCTTAACTGCTTTGGAGACTTTAGTGAATTTTAATTGGTTGGATCACTAGGTTGAGTGTTCAAACGTTTCAACCATTAATTTTAATCTACTAAAGTAGTAATATTTGTGTATCATCATTGGGAATGTACATAAATTTTTTGGCAATTTCTTTAGATCCCTGCGAATAAAACTCAATATTTGTACTTCAGTACATAGTAGCTGAAATAATAATGATCAAATAATCCTACCTGGATTTTCCTTCCAGCAGTTTAACCTTGGCAAGATATTTCTTGCACATGTCTTTAAGTTTCTCATTCTTCTCCTTCAATGCGTCCCTTTCTGCTACCAGATTAGAGTCTACTTCTGATGCACTGCCAACCTAAACAATTATATTATAAGTTTTTGCTTTGAAAACAGTTTTTTGTCCTTTCATTTATAGACAAACTAGCGGCTGTGCCCCAGCATCTTTGTGGGGGCTCTATATTCAAAGGGTTAGGTAGATAATAAATATAGGTAAAAAAATCATAAAAATATCACAGGGATTAAATCTAAAATTATAATAGCCTAAAACCATCCGGTGACATATGCGAAGCTTCCCTATAAAGGCGAACTTAATCAGTTTAGAAGTTATTGAAATCTTAATTTTCAGTCATATAACAGAATAAACCAATTGAAGACATCAATCAGTCCAATACAAAAAAAATAATGAATGAATCAAAAATTGTGCCAAAGATGTGCCAAAACGGAAGGAAAGGTTGAGTTATAGAGATAATCGTTATATAGATATCTTTACTATCATAATTAAAATTATAGCAATGAGGAAAAACTATGACATACTAGAGATCTTAAGTAAAACAAAAACTCTAATATCCACGTTCCGGCATTTAGATGTTGAAGGGCAATCAAAATTTAGGTTTGTTCAATTTAAAACATGAGAGCCAAGTAAGATTTATTTGGAGCAATAAGCATCATATGTCTGCTCAGTAAAAAAACATCAATTATCTTCACTTGTCAAGAATTAAAAGGTAACCTGGGATTGATTGTTGATATTTTGTTTAAGCTGTTTATTTTCAGCCTCCAGGGAGGAGAGCTCATCATTCTTCTGCTCAATCTGGTTCCTCAATTCTCTCAACTTTTCACCAGTTTCCTGAAGAGAGAAAATGATTATTTATCGCATCGTATTATGAACAGCTTTCCGTTGATATGAAAATGTACAAATATAGGATTAAACCAGTTTTGTTAGACCCGAGATGCCGAAGGCACGGGCTTGAAAAAACTGATGTTGATCTTATGATAGTACATTTTTATATTCCTTGAAAACTAAATATAATACGATGCTAGACATAATTTTTCAGTATGACTTATAGCCGTTTCTAATTCACCGGATGTTCATCGGTGTCGAAGCGATGCTGGAAAAAGTTTTAGGAAACTAGTGATTTTTAAAAAGGACGATTTCGTCCATTAGCAGCAAAATTGTTGAATTATAAGCAAAATATATGGTCAACCATTAAGAGAGTCAGAGAAAGGAGACAAAACAAACGAAAATAGAGGATAAGGAATATTAAACTCTATACTTTAGAACTTATATATAATTTCAGAAAAGAAATAGATAAGAAACGAAAAAAAGTTGTCGCTAGGGCCCTCCAGGAACAAGTGATACCTTTCCCTGTAACCATATTATGCCCGTCATATCCATGTTAACACATATTACTTATATTATAGAGTGGCTTCACTATTATAAAATAAAGTGTCGCTTAACATACAGACATAAGAATACCTAATTACTAAGAAAAATAAAATTCTTATACACTTTTTCCACAGAAAAGTCGAATGAAAAATAACTAGGTAAAGTATGCAACATTAATAAAACCACTGTGTTAGATGCCTATAACATGATAATAATGATGTTAGAACGAACTCTCAATTGTGAAAATCTACGGACTGGGTAATTTTGTTTATCATCATTGGGGATGTACAACAATTTATCGGCCATTGTATTATCATTATCCCTTTAGATCTCGGAATTTTAAGCCTACCTCAACATGTTGATTTGACTCCTTAGTCATCTCAAGATTAAACTGTGCTAATTCTGATAGTTTATTTTCTAATTTAGCTCTGGCTTCTTCTATTCCATTTTTATCAACTTCTGCTTTCCGAAGCAGGTTCTTTAGGTCATCAATCTATAATTAAAAATTATTGTTAGAGCTGTATGAATGGAAATCTTTAAACAGACCTAATCACCTAGAATTTAGAATCATTAAAAGAATTATGTTAAAATTAAAGCAATAATAAAATTAAGCCTTATATGTAAGTAGGTACAATCTACATCTTTTTCAACCTTCTAAATATTTTTTTCAATGCCTATTAATATCGTTATAACACTGTACTTGTTTGTGTCCCTATCAGGTTTGTTGAGCTATGCTTTTAATGAAGCTGTCACCCTGGTTTTGACAGATTCTCAATTCACTTTAAAATTAATTTCTTTATTGTTTATAACTTGTACTAAGGTTAAACTGTGACTAAGAATGTATTGTATAAATTATTCAGGGACAGGACAATAGAACATAAAATAAATTCCTTCCTCATTCCTAAGTAAAAAAAATTCTGCTCAAAGTTGAAAGTAAATTAAAAATGATCTAATCTAAGAAAGAGTTTTATATCGATTCGTTTGCCATTGTCCTCTTCCTCCCTGAATATCAACCCAAATAATCTTATTACTATACTACACAGACTTACAAATATGTATAACAAGTTAAGACAAAGTCTTTTATTCAGCAATTTTAATCAACTGAAATTATATAGATTGAATTCTGTGTCTTCTAGTAGGGAAGTTCTTAAAATTTTTTTTTAGGTCAGTATGAAGGCGAATTCTTACAATTGCTAGTAAACAAACAAAGCATTCCTCATTTTTTTAAAGCCATACCCAATATGACTAAGTGGCGTCCAAGTGTTACAGCATATCAAGGTTAGATAAAAGGGTGTTTGCGTTGTAAGAGCGATGTACGTTGTAAACGAGGATTATCTATTTTGTTTAGCTTACTACCACAAAGTGACGGTGTGTCGTTATGATGTACGGAAAGACAATTGTCAAATGCAAGCTTCGCTTCTAAAGATTGCAGAATAACTGTTACTGTCTTAGATTATATAGTATGACTATTTAACATGTGTTTATATGTAGTTTATGAAAAATAATAAATCGATCGGAAATCTGCTTATTTGATAAGAATTATTGATTCTTAATTTTTATTTTTGTCTACGAAAGCGTCTTTTAGCAACTAAAATAATAATTTTCAAAAGTTTGTTTTGCATGAAACAGGGGTGTATATTCTGCAAAATTGACCCTACTAAAGGGGGGGGGGGGAATTCTTAATAAGATAGTCTTACATAATTCCAATTGTCTAATTTGTATTTCATTTATGGTTCTACTTAGCTCATGTACAATGTACATACATGGTGTACAATCGCCGCACACCATAAATAAAATTATGTGTTACCTCTTGTGATTTGCTTTCTAATTCTTCATTCAGTTGTTGCACAGCATCAAGACCTGGCTGGTCGGTTAGTCTGTCAATTAGTTCGGCCTTTTCCTTAAAAAAGAGCCATTGATATCACAGTATACTTTCTATTATACCACTTTTATCATTTCCTTTTAAGAATGTTACCGCGTTTACTCTTATGAAAATGCAATGCTGCATCAATGATTGAATCCTATCCCATGTGTACGTAACAAAGAAAATAATTTTTAGATTATATAAATACACTTAAATACCTTAAATTGTACTGAGAAAATCTCATAAAAGTGAGATTTATTATGCTACTGAGTAATAACTTACCTTAAGTTGATATCTCAGCATTTGAATCTGCTCCTCTTGCAATCTAACCATTTCATCACTATCTCCAGTAGATTTGTCACCATCAGACTTAACTTGATTCAACCTTTCTAAGTCATCTTTAAGAGACTTCATTTCAGCATCCTTTTGTTGTGAAGCTTCAATAAGATTCTTATTTTCAGCCTTAAGAATATTCATATATTCAGTAAAGCCGGAATAATCAGACATTTCTTTTTCGAGCTGAACAATTCTGTCGGTGAGTTCAGTGTTGTGCATTTTTTCGCTCTCCTCGTCAGCTTTGTGTTGCTCTAGGAGCACATTCTTCTCTGTTAAAGATCTCTGACACTCAAGTAGTTTCTCTTGAAGGGAGGCAAGTTCGTTGGAAGATTTTTCACCATTTTCAGCCTAAAATTAAAAATAATTTCAATTGAAAAAAAAGAAATCCAGAAATGTTCACTTGAAGATTATCAGCAGTAAAGGGTATAAAGAAAGTAGTTCAATTTTATCAAGATAACTGTAAATTTGACAGCCTCATTGAATTTCATGGGTGTGAAAAAGACATGAAACTGTATTTGATAGGTTGAAAGTGTAATTTTGACAATGGGTAAAACAATATTGCCAATTATATACCTACCAATCAAATTGACAAAAACACAGTGACCGTACTTTTGCTAGTCGTAGAAATGGAACCACTCCAATCTTATAACCTTTTTTCAACGAAATTGAAAATTACAAAAGGTTACCTAGGGAATAATTTTAATATTTGAGATGAAGTATTTGTTTTAAAAATGAAATATTACCTTTAGTGCATCAATAACAGTTTGTAGAGTATCAAGTGCAGCTTCTTTCTCCTTCAATAAAGCTGATACTTTGCCCTTTGCCTCTTTTTCAATCTCCAAGCTATCTTCAGCAGTCATTACTTGACTTTGAAGGTCTTCAATAATCTTATATTTGGATGTCATATCTTCGTTTAATATCTTGAGATCATCTATCTTAAGATTAAGATCTGTTTCAAGTGTCTTGACTTCATCATTCTTTAGATTTAATACTTGTTCCATGTCTCTTAGTTCTGATAATTTTTCTTCTAACGTTTCTTTGAGACTGTCATGTGATTGTTGCATTTTTGCTTTTTCTTCCTCCAGGGCTTTGAATTTTGAATCCATTTCTGAATTAATGTCATCCAAATCTTTTAGAAGTTTGTCGATCTTACCATTTTTAGCAGAATTATCAGCGTTCAAAGATTCTATCTTACCCTCAAAATCAACAGTTAAAGATTCCATCTTCTTATTTAATTCAAGGGATTCCTCTTTCATATCTTTATTTACTTTCATTTCTTCAGATAACTTTTGTTCAGTTTCTTGTAATTTGACTTTTAATTTTTCAATATCCTCAGCTTGTTTCTTTTTCTCAATCTCAGTTTGTTCAAGAAGATTATTTAGCTTCTCTTTAAAGGTTAGACATTCACTATCTGATTTTCCAAGCTTCTCCTCTAAATCATTCATAGCAGCTGATAGTTCTTCATTCATCTTTAATCTTTCTTCAGACACCTTTTCTGTGGCAGATAACTGATCTTCAAGTGTATTTTTAGCAGCTTCTATTTGCTCAATTAGTAGTACTTTGTCAGCAAGATCTTTCTGTGTAGCATCAAGATTTGAATTCAGTTGTTTGACAGTTTCATGAAGATCAGTAAGTACTTGAACATTGTCACTGTTGGATACTATTGTCTGGAGGTTGGTCAACTCTTCCTCTTTGGCTTTCAATGCGATTTCAAGATTGTTCTTGTCATTGCTGAATTATAAAAACAAATTGAAAACAGAAATAACTTTGATTTAATTTAATACAACAATAAAAGTTATAGAATATTTATTTCTCGCATCGTATTATAAACAGCTTTCCGCGGATATAAAAATGTACAATTTTAAGATTAAAACCAGTTATTTTTAGCCCTGAGGTGTCGAACTGGTTTTAATCTAATGATCGTACATTTTTATATTCGTAGAAAACTGGATATAATACGATGCTAGACAGTTTTTCTTATGGATGAGAACCGGTTCTAATCCACCAGATTAAAATCGGTTTCGAATGAATACGAGAAAATATATTTTGGTATGGCTTCGAATCCGGTCCATTTCCGCTGGATTATAAACGGTTCCTAACCATCTTTAGTTTAATATTATATGTAATTGTCAACGACAAATGAATAAAAATCATATGATAAAATTACTATTTAGCTGGCCCGGGGCA
Source organism: Acartia tonsa (assembly GCA_900241095.1). Lineage (NCBI taxonomy): Eukaryota > Metazoa > Arthropoda > Copepoda > Calanoida > Acartiidae > Acartia > Acartia tonsa. The sequence goes on along the minus strand of LS043795.1, from coordinate 7,489 downwards.
AACAAAATAAGAATTGATCTTATAGTTTTCCTATAAGATAACAGGTACAATTTCTTTCGGCAGCCAGTAGAGTTTCAATGGAATAATATATTTGTACCTAAGTTTAGTAATTTCAGCATCTTTAGCCTCCATATCCGAGAAGTGGGCGGAGAGTTGTTGATTCTTATCTGCCAGCATACTGTGCAAACTATCCCTCTCTATCTTTAACTCCTAAATAGTAACATGTTATTAGTAAAGGGAAGAGATTTTAACATTCAAACATACTATACAGGTAACATCCTAATAATAAAAGTGGGCAGAGATTTGCTGATTCTTATCTGCCAGCATACTGTGCAAACTATCCCTCTCTATCTTTAACTCCTAAATAGTAACATGTTATTAATAAAGGGCGGAGATTTTAACATTCAAAGATACTATCAGTGTCCCTCCTAATAATAGAAATGGGTTGAGATATGTTAATCTCAATCAACTAGTACTACTCCCTTTTTAAGCATAACATTTTCTATATCTTGTTGGCATGACAAAAAGCAAATTCCCCATTGTATGCCACAGATTTGTTGTAGTGTTGATATTGTTTGTTTGTTTATTACTTAAGGACAGGTTAGGTGAGGTAATTTTGGGTAATGGACCGGTAGGCTCGCATGGTTAAACCTCCCCTAAAATCAGGGTTTCGATCCGGATCCGCAAGGATCCGCATATTTTTGAGTCCAAGGATCCGGATCAAAAGATTAAGTAGATATCCATTTTTTTAAATAATCCGTCCCTGTCTCAATTTAATAAAGAACACTTCAATGAAAACAAATATTGCATTTAAAAGCTTTGTGTTCCATTCAATTCAACAATAAACAGGGAAATAACTTTCAAAATTGAAAAGTGAAAGAGAAACATTGAACACATTGTAAAATGGGACAAACAACAGAAGCGTTTAAAAGGGGGTGCATGCATTAAATGAAAAGGTATGGATACAGAAATATATACCCCTAAAGTTGGGGGAGGGGGGACTGTCAAGCTTTAAAAAAGGCATATTCCACCAAATCAAAAAAAAAAAAATTATTGTCAAAATTTTCGAGTTGGCTACGCGCATCCCCCCCACTCTGCAGTGCACGCCACTGACATTTTGTAAATATAGCAAACAAGGACTAAAATGTCCATTCATAAGTCGACCAGCAACAAGTAATAACATTTTTACTAAATTATAATCGATGAATTATACTTGATCTTTTTTATCATAATAAATTGTCTCTGACAGTATACCTAATGAAAGTAAAATGAAGGAAAGTGTATAATGTTTAAAAATCCAATAAAATAAGTTTATAATAGGGTAATCAGATAGACTTTTAGACATACGGATATAATCCTACTTAAAAAGATGATTCAAAAGTCTACCTTAATCTTAGTATATTTATCAAGAATATCCGTATCATAAAGCTTGCTCTTGTTCAGTGCCTCCTGGTGGATAGACTTAAAATTTTCATGCTCCTTCTTCAGTTCATCGTACTTGGTTTGAAGCTCTTCTAAAGGTTTCAAAGCCTCTGCACTCATCTCTTTCTCTGCCTATTAAAAATATAACAATTTGAATAATAATGGACAAGGGATAGGTCAACATATGATAACTTTTTAGTTAAAATTAAATCGTTGTACTCAAAGAAAATATCATATTGTATCTGTAAATAGGCAATGGGTGGTCATGTGACTTTCTTTTTAAAAATCTTTTTATCCGTTTGCCTCTTAATTTGTATCTGTATATTTTTTTATATTTATCTGGGCGAGAATCTGTCATTATATTTGTCTTCCATTTTCTTATATAATTTCTAGAGTAATAATCATACCTGTAGCCTCTGTTCAGCCTCCAGCCTCTCTCCCTCCCACCTGTCCTTAGCCTCCTCCAGCTCTACACATCTCATTTCTAGCCTCACTCGCTGGCAGCTAGCCTCTTCCAATTCTTGAGATATCCGTCCGATTTCCTCCAATCTATCAAAGGATATCAAAATAAACTAGAGGTATAATTATTCTTTAAAATCAGCTGGAATCATAAGCCTAATAGGTACATTCAGTGGTTCAATGTCAACACCTGTTAAACTTAACTGTTCTATAATAATTAAAAGTATCTTTGCTGATGATTGCTACGTTACTCATGTACTTTCTTTACATAAAAATCTATCAACATTTTGTCTATACTTCACGGTATTGAGTAAATAGCGAAAGTGTCGAAAATGTGTAGGCCATGACCTAGCTTATAAAATGGCCTGTAATCAAAATAAAGCATTACAATTGCATGTGTTGGTTTAAAAACTACTGTGTGGTTAATAGACAGGGGACTTTACCTGGATGTAAGCATATCGTCTCTGGAGGCAATGGCCTCCATAAGGTCAAACTTCTCCGACTCCAGCATGGCGATGGATCTAGTCTGGGCCTCGATATCATCCTCTCGGTGCCGCAGCTCCTCTTTCACTTCAGCAAGGTCGGTCTTTAGACGGCTCTGCATTAAAAAAGGATTTGATTTTTATAAAATAACAAATGCCTACTTATATTATTTTGGACAAAAAGAGTTAGAGCAGGTAATCCTTGTCATGAAAAACAAACATAAATTAGAGTTTTTTACTATCTTACTTGAGACAGACGGACTTACAGACAAACAAATGCGGACGCCAATAGAGTCCTACATTGATTATTGTGCTCGGTTAGACAATTCTTTTACTAGCTATACCAACGTACCAAGTAAATTAAATTTTGGATGCTTTGCTAATTAGTATAGGGAATCTTAATATTTCCCTCATTTATGTATATTATATAACGGTCAAGAAACTTCCTTTCCCAAAAACCGTTTCTTACAAACGGGCGGATGTATACTCCGAATTATAGTATAGCTTTGCTACTAAAACAGTATCTACATGAATATTGCCACTAGGAGGGGGAAGGGGGTGGGCAGTAATAAAATATGTTTTTACCTCGGTATTGATAGCTTCTTCCAATTCCATGATCTTCAGCTGTAGATTTCCTTTCTCTTCTTCCTTGAGAGCAGACGATATTTCCAGCTCCGCTACTCTCTCAGCAAGTTCCTTGTCCTCGTTGGCGTCCAGGCGTGATTCCCGCAGCTGCTTTTCCAGCTCATTGATCCGAGCTTTGAAGATATGTTCCTTCTCTACAAGCGTGTGTTCTAGTTTGGTTTTGTCCTCTTCCAATTCTTCAACTCTGGCCTCTAGAAGGATTCTTTCCTCCCTGGCTTTATTTTTGGCCTCTGCCACCTGTTCTCCCATTTGTCCAACTTCGTCTCTTAGCTCTTTGCCCTTCTGTTCCAATTCAGATTGAGTCTGAATCAGCTGATTTCTTTCCAGAGTAATGGCCTCAACCCTGACCCGGCTAGCTTCAAGCGCCAGATCTTTTTCTTCCTTTTCTGACCGCCATTCAGCCTCCCGGCTGCTCCATTGCTGCTGCAGGCTGCGCAGCTGTTCTCTGGCAGTATCAAGCTGTTCCAGATGTTCTCTGCCACGAGCGGACACACTGGCAGCCGCAAGACCGACAGCTTGAGTTCTGGCAGTGATAATTTGATCCTTTTCTTTTAAATTTTCTTCAAGATCAAATACTTTTCGACCAAGATCGGCTACTTGTTCGGACAGCTCTATAATCTTGTTATCCTAAAGTAAAATATTATTATTTTACTTATTTGATATATTTCTGTTGGGTGTTTGATTAATTTATTCCACTACTTCTGTTAAAGTTTTAACTAAAAGAAGTACAAAATAACATTTTTTCCCGGAAGTGTTAAGAAAGTTTTCCTCAGCAGACAAACTGTTAGGTTTCTCATCTCTATAGATGAAAACCAAAAAAAAACCTGTTTAAGTCAGTCTGGGGCCGGGATAATAAAAAAATATGTGGGAGGAGGGATTGAAATAAAGAAATAAAAAGTCCTGAAAACAAGAAAAATATGTGATAGGGGAGAAATGAATAAAATAAAGAGTACATACTGAAAACATTTTTCCATTTTTACCACTCCTTGGGGGAAAAAACTAGGGTGAAAAATAAATCAAATATTTTGCAGCCAGGGAAAAATAAATCTTGTTCAGAATATACACCCCTGACAAAAAGTTTACAAAACAACCTTTACCTTAGCACTGATCTGTTCCATCATATCTGAGTGTGATACACCTCCCAGAGACTTGTAGGGAGGAGTGATACTGCCAGGACTGTAGCTGGCTGGTGACTGACCACTCTCTGGAGACATCACAAATGGGGAGGATATCACACTGGAGTTGACGCTGGATAACTGTAGGGATGCGATAACTGTGTCTCTCTGAAAGTTAATAATAAATATATTTTCTATGAACTTACTAGGTAAAATCTCTAAAAATTGAATGTAAAATAAAAAGATAAACTAGAATTACAAAGGAAAAGAATATATTAGACTTAGTAAATCCTGAATAAGGTATAACCATTATGCAAAATAAATCTAAAATAATATTTGGGGGGCAGATGTAAAGGTCGTGAATTCTACTACAGCAGAAAACACGTAAATTTTTCATGATTTTTTTTCGAATTCATTTCTTTTTTGGTATAAGCTGGAAGAAAATACCTTAGCTATCTCCTGTTGTAAATTGTGGACCATGCTTTCCAAGTCTTTACGACTCTCGGCCTCTGCATTCTAAATTAGTAAATATATTGAATACTTTTAAATAGGTACCTAGGAAAAATAAATTAAGATTGCCTTTTTGAAATGGAAAAAGAACCCTGGGCTCTTTCTAAGTTTGACACTCTCACAAACTTAATTAAGATCAATGTTTTGGGGGTCTATTTAGATTCTACAAATAACAAGCAAAAACCAAAATCCAATTTGATCATGAGATAAAAACTAAGGGGTATATTTATTTAACCTTTATTGGGGATATAAATCAACTTATCGTCTATTGTCCTGTCCCTGACCCTGACCCTACCTGTCTTGCTTTGGATTCTTCTAGTTGTTTTCTAAGCATTTGCATTTTGGCTCCACGCGTCTTTTTTCCTCCGCTTCCGGCTTCTGCAAAATAAATGTTTAACATTTTAGGTAAATAAAGCGAGGGAGATGACATTTATAATAACGTTTACTTATTCGTTGGCTTGACAACCTTGGGGAATTTTAATTTGATGGTTCAATAAGTTAGATGTCCAAACGTTTCAACTATAAATAACATCTACAGAAGGCGTAATTTTGTGTATTATCTTTGGGGTGGAACATCCATTTATTGGCCATTGTCTTATTCTTTTAGATCCGTGCGATAAATAAAACAACCATCCAAATCTATTTCTCGTATTCTTTCCCCAATTTACACCTATATTAAAAATGGGTGATTGTGAATACCTATATCTAGAATTTGTTTCGATTATTATGCAAAAAATACCCCTAGGTTGTATCATAAAAAGTTAAAATGAAATAAATCAAATATAATTAGAATTAATTGAATCCTTATTTATCAATAAGAGTTAAAAGATACAGGGTAATAATAAAAAATCATCCTCCCTCTTTTCAGGAGAAATTAAATTTATGCATTTGACAGCTTGTAAATTAAAAGAAACAATTAAAAACCTGAGAAATCTGTATTGATATCTTGTTTAATTGGTGTGGATGAAACTTTCTTGTCAGGTCCGCCCGTCCGACCTTTCTGCCGCATTTGCGCCAGCCGGCTAGCATAGTCCTAAAATAGCAGCTAGGTACGTAACTTGATAACAGGGATGTATATTCTGCACAAGATTCATTTATTTCCCCTGCTGCAATTTTTTTATTTTTTTCCCCTCCTAGTTTTTTCCAGCAAGGAATGTGATAAAATGGAAAAATATTTTCAGAACTCTTTATCTTATTCATATCATGCCCCCTTCCACATATTTTTTATTTTTTTTTTCACCAAAGAGGGGAGATAGAAAAAAATGCTTACAGTCCTCTAAATTTTTCCCTTTGGGGGGGGGGGGGGGGGGGGGGGGGGGGGGGGGGGGGGGGGGGGGGGGGGGGGGGGGGGGGGGGGGGGGG
>LS043794.1:4148-18415 GCA_900241095.1 Acartia tonsa | reverse complement strand
ATTTTAAAACCATTTTTTATTTAAATTAATTAAAATTTTTAAAATATTAAAACCCCCCCCCCCAAAAAAAAAAAATACCCCACTGAAAACCTTACTATGTTCGCCCAAGGATGATGGATATCCCCCTTTCCCTGATGATAATTAAAAGCTTCAACATTGATAATAATACTAGAATTTTCGTGATTAAAAAAATAAGTTTAATACCTAAAATATGACTGTCAATTTCCTGTGTGGATATTACTGTTATATTAATATAGGTTTAAATTTAGCACAGCATTTCAAACAAACTAAATAATTTTAGAACAACAAAATTTGAAGTGATGAAAGCGCAAACTTGTTAAATATAAGAATTTTAAGAATTTGTTAATAATCTTATTTTTGTAAGTTTTAAGCAACTTTTAATACATTGAAATAAAGCAAATTTAAAAATAAAAACAACAAAAGAAAACAAAATAGGGTCATTATTAATAATTTATAAAAAAAAGGATTTTTTGTTCTTTTAAATTTAATTTTCCTTTCAAATATGTATGCAGGCAAATTAGTAACATGAAAATACATAAAAAGTATAAAGTTTTCATGGATGATACTTTTAACATAAATGAAAAATATGTACACGAACAAAGCTTGAAAAGCTTGAAAAACGTTTAAATGCCAAATTTTCGAAAATTTATGAAAAAAAATATTTTTCCTTTAGTTTTCTTTTTATAATTTACTTGTGCTTTTTCAGCATGTGTTCATCATAATCATCATCATAGTAAAATCTGAAACAAAAAAGTATTAAATATAAAAAAAAATTTTACCTAATCATATTGGAATGAATATACTGCTAGACATCTGGAAGGGCAGCCAATAAAATCATTCTTTCCCCATAGCTTTACGGAGGGACAAACAGACAGACCAGTGAATGATAGAGTAGCTTCTTTAATAGAAATTCTGACATTTATCTTTAATAGCAGCCAAGAAACTATTTTCCTTTAGGCTTTAACAAAGGTTATGTACAGACTAAACAGCATTCGGGATTATAGAATAGCTTCGCTACAATAATAAGTTTAAAATTCTTACTTCTTTCCGTGTTGCTTGCAGGCTTTGTAAGTTTGTGGTCTGTATTGACAAACTCTGGCATGTATATGCATATCCTTCACATTCTCAAACTCCTTGGGGCAGTTGCTTCTCTATAAACAATTAAAAATAATTAAATTGACAAAAAAATACCCAATTTTTGTAAAATAAAACACATTAATTGTTCTTTTGCTAGTCGTAGAAGTGGCAGCACACCAATCATATAAGCAAAGAGACAATCTAGACAATCAGGATACTTGAGGGACAAAATTGTTTGAAATCTTTTCAGATCAACCCTTAAATTTAAGGGAGGTGTAACTACCCCACTTGACTATTTTAGAGGATTTATATGTACTGACGTCTAGGGGGTTTATCCACTTAAATAGTATTGCCATGGTAATTTTAACAAGGGGTTGGATGATAACCAATAAGAACCATCCAACTGACTACCAAAGGCCTTTAGAAAGTCAAACTAACAATAAATAGATTTTTTTATAAATCACGAAACCTTTACAAAGACTAAGAAGGAAAAAACATGCCTATTATTAGAGAGAAATAGAGAGTAAGTTTGGGTAAAGGAATTCAACTAAGTCAGCAAAAAAACTGAAGTAAATTGTAATAAATAATAAGAGAAAAAAAACTTATTAACCTGGTGAGCACATCTGAAAAAGTTGGTCTCCAAAAGGCTGCCTTCGCCACTGCGGACAAACTTGTTCTTGAGGAATGAGAACTCTATGTGGTCAGCTGTCTTTAACTTCCAGTTCTTTTTCATTTGTGTCCATATCTAAGCACAAAGAATAACAATGGATATATTATTACTTGGATGTTACACCAGATTATTATGATCTCTAATAAAGTGAAACTCGTAGCTGGCTCTTCCATTCCCTTTACCCCATCACCTCCCTTACTACTAGACGACGAACTGACAAATAAATAATGTCCATGTTAGCAATCTAAATTGACGAAAATTTTTGCCCTGTCATTATTTCCACGTATATCTTATATCCATTAGAGTACTATTGGCACGGTCAATTAGTTAAAGATTTTAGTCATGCATGAGTGCGCTAATATAATTTCCTTAAACTAATCTAAAATAAGTTGACCTCTCCTTTTAATAGTAGTTGTAATCAGAAAAAAATATTCAGGAGAGGTATATAGAGGTGATTTCTCTTGAAAGGTTAGAGGTACCCTCCCCCCAAAAAGATTCAATGTAAGCGAGCATCAAATCGGTGTAGCGAAGAGCGAGATCCTTTGCTCCAGACACCAGGATACAACGACATTCAGACAACCTGTTACTTTTTATGTAGTAAGTTTCTCAGAATGGTTTTTGTAGAAATGTCTAAAAGAGGGAATTTCATTTCTCGTATTCATTCGAATCCGGTGGAAGGAACCGGTTCTCATCCATACGAAAAAAACTATGTCTAGCATCGTATTATATCCAGCTTTTTACGAATATAAAAGTGTACAATCATAAGATTAAAACCAGTTTTTTAGCCGGTGCCTTCGACACCTCGGGGCTTAAAAAACTGGCTTTAATCTTATAATTGTACACTCTATATCCGCGGAAAGCTGTTTATAATACGATGCGAGAAATAACTATTACAGGATTTACTGTAATTTACTTCAGTGATAAAGATATTAAGTGTACTTTACTTAACATATTTAAACACAAACATTTGATTTAAAAACACGGTAAGATTTGATAAGACCAAATTTCTTACCTTTAGATTGATAATAGACCCATTATCCATAGAATCCTTGGCAGAAAGAGAACTTTTCCCCGTTTTATCAAAAGCTCGCTTTCCAATCACCTTCCCACATTTTAATTGTAAGAATTTTTTGGTTTTATCTAATTTTTCATTTATAATATGTAAAAAAATAAAAGCTTTGAACATTTTTCTATAGGGTTAAGTTTTGGAGTTTTACCCCAAATAAATCCTCCCCCCCTTTGGACGCCCTTATCTTGATATATATAAGGTTAAGCACCGACCTCTCTTCCGCCCTATTTTTAAAATAAATTGAAAATTGGAGGAGCTCTAACCCAGCGGGACTATCAAGTACCCAACATAACCTTACCTAACATGACTTAAAATGATGAACAAAAATATGGGGGAGGGGTTGGTTTAAGAGTTCAACAAAGTACTTTGAGGAAAATTTGTATACAATTATTCCTTAAGCATTTCTCTGACGGCCACTTCGGCATTCTCCTGTATATGTCCCATGTAGGCTTGGACAACATCCAGGCCGTACTGATCAATAAGCTCAGATACCAACTGGATACCTAATTAGATACTAAAATTAATAACTAAAGATAAATAGCATTATAAGTAATAAAAATCAACACTTATATTCTAATATTCATTTTAAAAATGTCTTTATTGATAACTATAACTATTTATCCTTTTTTAAAAAGTTTTTTGTCTAAAGCTAAAGATCTCGAAAATGGCAGGTCTGATTAGGTTGTGCTCTAATGGGAACATTTATAAATGCAATAGGTTAGTTTTGGGCTATTTTCTTAGTATTGTTTTATCTTTCCTGATTCATTTCATGTGAAATGTTTTAGAAGGGGCTATATATGAATTTTTACCTAGCTTTCTGGGGTTTATCTCTGTATAGATCCTTCCGCCCTTTGTGTCAACAAACAAAATAATAACCTTTCTGATTTGCAGCAATTTGTGCTTTAAGATCTGACAGATTGTCCTGCAGAAGTCTGGTACCAGAAGAACCTGAATAATATAAATAAAGGAATTGTCCTGGCCGAGACAAAGTAAATGGTAGTATCTATAAAATGTTTAATAATTGCAAACTACGAAAGGGGTAATTTTGTGTATGATAATTTGGGATGTACATCAATTTATCGGCCTTTGTCTTATTCCTTTAGATCACTGCCAAGTCCTACTATCACAAAAAGTTAGCACTTTAACACAAATATTATGCATGCAATCAAAAAGCCTATATACCTGGAAATTCTCCTGGAGCCATGAGGGCAGCCGTCAGAGCCTTCTCCTGGAATTCACCGCCGGCTACAACCTGCAATTATAAGGATAGGCTAAAATTATTTTTTTTTACTTTTGACAGGTTTTCTATAAAAGAATTCTTTTATTTCTGTTTGAGTCCCTTGGGTCTGTAATATATGTGTATTTTCTGTCTACCTGTGTTTGGATTTCTGTGTTTTTTTTGATAAAATCCTGTTTTGACTACCTGTCTGCATGCCAATGTTATCCCTCCAATTCAATTATGACGTAATGTAAAGGATTCAATGTTTACAAACATGTCCCTTTGACAATTTTGGGTGTTCTTTTTTTACAATTTCGTTTATGTGTAAGCCTATTGTAATTTTATAATTAATTTACAAAACTTTCATTATTCAAAAAATTATCTATCTATCCTAATTTCCTTTGTTTACTTCTCTTTTGATATTTCTTTCTCTAGAAAGATATATCGATAGAAAACAACAACATCAACAGCATCTTTCTCTAACCTTGAAAGATTTGAAGCTAGCTCCCTCCTGCCATAGGAAGGTGCTGTGCGGAGGCATGGATCCTGGAGTAATGCCTCCAATATCAGCATGATGGCCTCTGACCAAATAACGCAACACTTGTTATAAAGTTTATTATCCATAATCCACTCTCTCCCCTAACAATAATTTTTTAATATATAGAAAATCATACATAAAGAGATTGAAAGACATTTTATTTTTAAATATCCTATCAATTGCTTAAACACTATTGTCACTACAAAAGATAAGCCTCTAGAGGCCTCTGGGGGCACTTACGAAAAGGTTGGGGCCATTAAGTTTTAGTTTTAAAGAGAAGTAGATAAACAAAGTCTGTAGAGGTAGTTTTTTCTATGAAGTGCAATTTCTCTTGAGATAATAACTATATTCCCCTAAAATAGTTATAAACCCTCCCTGGACCTATAAAAAGCTTCACAGTAAAGGAAAACCATATCCTTTCACTAGCAGTTATATAGAGTTCTTCAATACACAAAAAGATAACTTATAATGTATAAAATTGCACTACTATTTTTTAGCTTAATCTTCAAAAATTATAAACTTAAACAAATCAAAAGATGCATTCAACGAGTGTTTGTTTATATTCCTATTGGCTACAAAGAAAACAGGTTTCTTCTCTCCAGGATAGAAGACAGGAGTAATCACTGTTAGGTCGGGCAGGTGAGAACCTCCAGCCTGAATAGATAGATAGAATAAGGTAGGGAATTATGAGATAAAGAGATAGATAGATTGATGCACAAGGCTTACAGATTTAGATCAACAGACAGATTTATATATAATCAGATGGACAGACAGGCTGAAATATTTAGGCGCAATTGAGTTATCTTGAAAAAGAGATTCATAGATAAACATACATTTATGATAATAATAATTAAAATACAATATAGAAAGCCAACCTTAGGGTGGTTAGCCAGAATAACATCCCCTTCTTTCAGGTTATCTCCCAATGTTTTCATTTGATGCCTAAATAGATCATATATATTTACAGTAGGTAGCTAGTTATCAATGTAAAGGGTTAGCATTTAACGCAAGGATCTTAATGGATAAGACAATGATTAATTACACCTTCTGAATTAAAATTATGGGTTGAAAAGTTTGGACACTATCAGTTTATAACCATAACCAACCAACCTCGAATAGGTACTACTTTTAGAGAAATCAAATCAATCAGAAATTAATATTTACTAAATAGTTTTTGAACTATGCAAAACTTGTCACCATTTTAGAAAATAATTGTAAAGAAATACCATGTAATACATAACTAAATTTTCAAATTTAATGTTTTCCAATGGATTAAATACGTGGATATTTTGACAGGGGAATTTTTGTCGTCAATTATGTAGCTAATCCTCAGATTCTGATCAATACATTCCTCCATGGGAGGGGATGGGGTAACTTCATAAAGGGAGTTGGTACTAGGTAGGTTTCGTGAAAGCAGCCAGCTGGGAGAGAGAAACATTTTATCAGGGTATGCGAGAATTTATCAAAATATCCACGTGTTCTATATTCGTATTTTTTTACCTGACAGTATCTTGCATAGCTCCTAAGTGCACAGGAATATGGGGAGCATTAGAAACAAGGCCGCCGTCAGGTCCAAACAAGGCGCACGAAAAATCAAGCCTTTCCTGTAAGTAATTCAAATATAGGACTTCAATTTAAAATAAAATTCGTTAGTTTCATATCGAGTAAAAATCTAAGCCAAGGAGGGGTTCTGACACGTGTTTTCCGTGCAGTATCTTGCATAGCTCCTAAATGCACAGGAATATGGGGAGCATTGGAAACAAGGCCGCCGTCAGGTCCAAACAAGGCGCATGAAAAATCAAGTCTTTCCTGTAAAGAAATTCGAATTTCAAACTGTTATCTATAATACAAAGTAGAATGATGTCTGTCCTGCTGTCTGTCTGTCCGTCCCTAAAGATCTCTGTAACCACTGAACCGATCGGATTCTACTCTTCAGGGAATATACCTTCTGGTCCTGTGGAGGCTATTTTTTCTTATGGTGTGGGACACCCCCAAAAAATGAAAATTTTTCCCCATTTTTTTTTTCAATTTTTTATGTTTTTATATATTTTAAAAAGTTTTTTTTAAATAACTTTTAAAAAGTTAGGTACTCAAGTTGTTTGTTTTTTTAGCCAATTAATTTTTCTGTGCAATTCTAATTCGTAAAAAAAAATATTTTCCATAAAAAAAATCATATTAAATTACCTTAATATTTGTAGAAATAGAAGTTCTCTGTAGAATTCTACCCATTTGTTCTGCAATGGACATAAACCTAAAATATTGCATGATATTCACAAACTTAAAAATATTCTAGATACACACTAAAGATGACATAAAAACAGACTTCCTATTACTTTTACATAAGGATTTATGTATTTTGCTCTTGAAGGCAGAGTGACGTTAACCGTCCAATCAATGAAACCGAACAATATAAAATACTACGGGGCTATAGCACTTACACATCCAGCAAATTTACAGTTGATGTATTTCTGGCAAAATGTTTTCATCCTTTTTCTCATGCCAAAAATACATCCAATATTTTAATACATATTGTCAAAAATACATCTGACACTGGCATTTTCACATCCATACTTTTTCAATTATATGTCAAATATAAATCTAGATTAATTTATAAGAATATTAATTTATTTACAATTATATTTTGTACAGTATGTATAGGTTTTAAATTTTTGCTCTATTTTAGTTACTCTCCCCCTATTTACTTCGCTTTTTCTTAAGATGCTCCCTACAAAACATGAATCAATACATTTGCGCAGGTGGTCAAATTATTGTGGATAAAACTGCACTCAAGTACATTCCCTGCTATTTATTTTTTAGGATTTTTGGGAAACATACAAAAGGTTTTAATCTTTTCCATAATTAATATTGAATTATTTTCAATTCAATACTACGTATAAATAAGACATATGAGAGACAGGAATAGTATGTCTATGAAGAAAATTAATGTCAATATTCTAACATGGCGACAAACCTTCAATAGACAGTTAAACAACTTTGCGACCCTCCCCCCAAGTAATTTTGAAAAATCATTAAAGATGAAATGAAGTATAGGTATAACCCACAGCTGGATTAATACGAGAAAAAATACATGGTGATTTCCGCTGTTTTAGTGAGCTAACTTAATTTTTAGTTCAGCTACTTCCCAAAATAAGCTGAAACTACGAAATATATTTTTCAAATTCATTACCTTGTTGGTTACAGCTATAATGAATTGAGTTTCTTTCTTTAGCGAATAAATTGGGATATAATTATGAGACTCATAGATAAAAAAAATCTGTCATCTAAAAAAGCTTTTTTGAGTTTCTACAATAAAGGGGTCTTTTCTCGCGTATTTTCCGTTAGGAAGGGTGTTGGGGTTTAGTCAAATGCACTTATTAAGTCAAACAATTATTAACTATGACTAAATATATGAAATGGTCATAATTAAGAACAGCTTGACTCAAATAGAGCATTTGACTAAATCTTAACACCTAACATTACGGAAAATACGCGAAAACTAATTTTGCTTGGGCTAGGGAAAATGTTTTAAAATTGATGGTGGTGGGGTCTATTAGTAAACTTGAGGGATACTACCTGAATGACTTTATTAGCTTTGGAATCTATTGTGTGGTTTATTAGATTTTATATGAAAGAGGAAAATGAAAATGAAGGTTATCATAAAACTAGGGATCTAAAAAGATAAGACAATAGCCGATAAATTGATGTACATCCCCAATGATGACAAACAAAATTATACCTTCTGAAGATTAAAATTAGTAATCAAAACGTTTGGACATTCAACTTAATGTAACAATCAATTATGATTAATTAAATTCGTGAAAGTTGTTAAGCAAACAAATAAGAAAACGTGTTGATAAAACTTTGGGGACTAGTGTAATAAACAGTCCATTGTTCCCTCCGTTCAGGTACCTCCCCGAGAAAAACAGAAAACCATTCAGCTTTTTTAATTAATTGTTTTTTTTTGCTTTCAAAATTAATCAATTTCATTTTATTTGTTCTTTTGGAGGGATTAATATCCCAGATTGCAAATTGATTTTATAAAAACAAGGATGACAACATCCATAAAAGCGAAGCTCTGAAACGTTAGGACAAACGAATATTAACACTTGAATATTCCACTTCCATCAGTAACTTTGCTGTTTTAAACTGTTTTGATTTTTGAGATATCTCAAACGGCTAAAATTATATTTTAATATCCAAATTTTTTATTAAATGTCTAAGTTCTCAACCTACTGCTTTGTATTATTAGCCAGCGACATAAATAATAAAAAAACAGCTTGATAAAAGAATGTAAATTAGATAAAATAAATTGTCATTTTCCCTGATAACCAGCACAGAGTAACCGTTATGCAGGAATATAGAGATAGTACATTAGAAGAAAATCTTAACCCCCCCCCATAAACAAAAAAATTTATTGGATAGATTAAAATTATTGACAGAAAAGAAAAACGGTACTTTATTCATTAATCTATTATTTCCAACCAACTATTTGTCAGTATCCAAAGACATTTTAGTTTTTAGGGTAAGAACCATTTACAGTTTTTTCGAAAACTATATGGCTTACCTGTGACTAAAGATAGAGAGTTGGATAGTATCAAGTTCACACCCTACAGTTTTGGTATTTCCAGCTCCGATGGATATTTCAATATCTCCTATAATTAGATTCAATTAATCAAGAAAATCCTATAGCATCAGAGCGGGAGAAAGGGGAAATTGAACTGTAAATTAAATTGTTCCCTAAAATTTTATAGCAGATGATATCTTATTCGTTTGATCTAAAACTTTGGGTACTTTTAGTAGTGTCCAAGAAAGTGGACAGACGGACAGACGACAAGATGAAAAGACAGTCATCGTTCTACTTTGTAGTATTAAGATAAAATTTTTGAGCCCACCTTTTTTAGTAATAACCGCAGTACATCCAGGTTCCACCAGAATTGTGCTCAATTTGTCCATGATGATTCCTGGGCCCGAGATTTTGTGTCCTGGGCACATTTTTAATTGATTTATATAATTTAATATTTATGAGGAATTTTAATGTAACCAAGCAAAATATATATTTCTAGTATAAAAGATACTCTATAATTAGAAATGTTCGTCTGTCTATAAGAAACGGAAAGAGAAAAAGTTAATTTCTCGGCTGTTGTTCCCTTTTTAATGATGAAACAAAATATAATTCATACAAAAAGATTTCGTGATTTTCTACTTTCTATAAGGTATATATTTAATATCTAATCTTAATGACACTGAACACCTGCTTTATATCTGAGTCTGACTTTGTCCATATGTCCTTCCATGATTTTTTGTCCTTCACTATTTATGGGTGTTGTTATCCTTGTTTAATGTTATGCTATTGATTAATTTCATTAATTCTAAGGAGTTTAAACCTTAAAAAAGTATCGTGTCAAACTATCAATCTTTTCTTGATTATGTAGAAATCTACAAAGTAAAATAAAAAAATGTTCTAAAAATAATTCAATAAAATCCCTGGACGTAGATTCTCCATGAGATATACGTTGGTATCCATATATCCTTCTTCAAAATATACCTAAATTAAAATATTATATTAATAAAAATATTAAATTGCCTTTTACTTTAATTTTTTTAACCCTCTAACCTTCATACAGAGATCAGACAGAGAGGAGATAATAGCTGTTTAATACAATAGTCCTTAAAGTTTTATAATAATGTTTTTTTATTCGTTGGCTAAACAACTTTTGGGACTTTAATGAATTCTGATTGGTTGACTCAAAAAGTAGAGTGTTCAAACGTTTCAACCACTAATTTTAATCCACATAAGGAGTAATTTTGTGCATCATAATTGGGGATGTACATCCATTTACCGGCCATTGTCTTATCCCTTTAGATCCCTGCATAGAGATACATAGCTTTCTAGAAATTTAAAAAAAACTTTTTTTTTTAAGTACTACAATAAACACAATAAATGCTTTATAAATCAAATTTTCAATCTCGCTTTAAAATTAAAAAGTATACTATTTAATACCTACATTCCAGTATATATGGCATCTATTTACAGACAATTTTCCACGAATATTAAAGTAAAAATCATGAAATTTTGTTAGGCCGAACCTTCGGGCTCTCGGGGCTAACTAAACTGGTTTAAATATGATAATTTTTTCCTTTTAATATCCGTGGAAATCTGTCTGTAAACGATGCGATAAATAATCGTTAATTAACTTATTCAAACCATTAACCCTACGGGTAAAATTACATCGCTTAAATTGAGTAGGGCTTCCCTTACATAAAGAAACCCTAACATTACTACTGACTATTATAGGTGGTTGGATGATGTTATTCCGTGGGTGTTTTACAATTTTATTTTTAAAAACATAAAATTGGTATGGATTCTGATCCTGAATTGATAAAATGATTGGCTTCTTAAATGTCTCTAAATCTATTTTCATTTGCCAAAACATGGCATATTTGTATAAAAGAAATAATAAACCTATTAGGGTCAGCATTTGTAGATCTTCGCTAGAAAAATGATTACTAATATCAGGGGAACTTTTCGTTCGATTTGTTCACTAAACGTTTTTTAATAACCGCAAACTGGCTATTTATCAATTGTTGATTATTCGCTAAATCACCAATAGAGTAACTTCGAGAACTTTTCAATCTTAAAATTTAAATTTAAAAAAAGTTTAGAACGACCAGGGATATAGGGATTGAACAATTCGGTATTCATTTAAATTTGTTACAAGATCTAGAGCATAACAGCACTTAAATTACACAGTAAATACATAAAAACACGTGAAGATCTAATGAGAAGAATAAAGAAAGAAAGAGATTCCCACGTGAGTAAATGAGAAAAGATGTATGTTTTGGTGCTATGAAGGTACACTGTTAAAAAAATAAGGATTCTTACAATAATTTTTTTTGGAAAAAAATAAATCAAAATTTAGCACCTGATGACTAATTCTTTAAATATGTGATTTTACTAATAAGTATAACGTATGGAAGGTCGAAAGTAACTTAGAATTCAATCACAAAATCCACTAAATGGCTTTAAATCAATAGTTTAATATTTATTTTGACTAACTAAAAAAATTCTCTTTATATAGACCATGTGAAATTAATATGTATCAAAATCAAATATTTTTCACCTTTACACATTTTTCAGGTTTAGCAGGACCAGTGGCTGCCTCCAGGCTACTTTCCAGAGTTATACCTGTAATAAAAACAAATTCTTTAGTCATTAAACTAAGAACAAATGAACCTGCGACCGTGGATTAACACGCAGTGCATCCGCACCGTATTACAACTAAAGACGTTGAAAATGGTCCCATCTGCTGATATTTCATATATGAGGGACATAAGGTTTAAAAATTGATAAACAATAATGACAAACATAATATCCCCAGATTACAATTTGTGGTTGAAACATTCGGACACGTTAATGAGCCAACCAATCAAAATTCAATGAAAAAAGTCACCAAAAAAGTTAAGCGAACGCATAAGAAAACGTTATTATAAAACTTTGGGGGCTAGTGTAATTTTCAGCCCAATGTCCCCTCCCTCCCTGCATATGCCATGCTGACCTGATTTAGCAGTGCCTCGCACTCTGATGTCATCAACATGAACATCACGTCCGGTCAGGGTAAACCCAAACTCAGTCTAAAATTATATAATCTAAAACCTCATAAAGATGCAGAACGACAACCTCATGGGGATAGCCAAACACCAAGGTCCAAGGTAGAAAAACTAATCTTCTTACTATTATTTTAAAGTAAGAACTTTATAATATAATAAGAATAAATGTGAACAAGAGGCGAAGAGTTAATCGAAAAGCAGCAGTAAATGCAAAAAATTTTGATCAAGATTATCTTAATTACAATATATTTAACATATGTTTAATTTTGGACTTATATTTATATTTAATGACACCTTGATATCAACAACGCATTTGACATATATTTATCCTTTTAGCAAATCCAGCTCAAAAATAGAGTCGAAGATTAGGTCAAATTTTACAGTAACAAAATGATAAAATTAGCAGGTTGAGACTTAAATTATTTAAACAGTAACAAATCTTGATATACACTACATACCTCATAACTTTGAAAGGAGAAGTTTCTAAAATAATTCAAATGTATGTACTCACTCGACTCATAGAAATGACAAAATAAATGAAAAGCAACTCTATAACTTACTTTGTATCTAGTAAGAAAGGTGTCCATGAAACTGTTTGTAGGGCCCAAATTACACATCAGCGCACAATCAGTGCCCCCATAGCGCATGTGCAAAAAGGCCTCGGTCGAGATTTGATCCCTATAAAAAGATAAATATCAATTTAAGAAAGTATCTTAACAAAGATATAAGACAATGGATGATAAATTAACTGAACTAATAAAATTTGATAATATTTGCAGGTAGTTTCTCTAAATCAAAGTCTTACCTGTCAAAACCTTGTTTTTCTAAATTTTCAACACACTTTGCTTCGAGGGCAGAAATTCTGGTATTAATTTCAAACGTACTCTACAATCAAACAAATCCTCAAATTTCTGTCTACATGAAAAGGTTTAAAAAAGACTTTATCTGCATCTAAATATCAAGATTTGATCTTTTATTTGTACGCAGAATTTTCTTTCTTGAAAATGTTAACAGCATGCTATTGTATATTAAAAGACAAGTTCTGCTTTTGATCATTTATAATCTTCTATTGGCTACATCCCTAGAGGCACCTAGATGCATTAAAGGAAAATTGACAATCGACCATGCATTTTCAATGAAAAAGATTTTGAGGTCTTTTTTTCTAGGGCCGATTTATTTTGAGAAGTTGGAGATACCCCTCCCAAAAATCAGTTACAATCATTCTTTGGACCTGTGAGAAGCCGTACATTGAAAGGGAATCATGTCGGTTTAGCAGTGCTAACGAAATCCTTCGCGACACACAGACATCATGTTACTTTTATATAAGGATTAACCTCCACGATCCAACATTCTCACAAAATAAATTTAAGATTTGTTCCTCAGATTTGTAAATGAGGGCAGCAGGTTCTTGTTCCTCATGAACAACGTCAGCTAAAGCCATTCCAAACGCAGACAAAATACCTGAACAACAAAAATCTAATAAACATGCTCATTAAGTAATAGGTTAGTTATTCTCCGGGAGAGGAAGGACATTGTATAGTGAACTACAGAGTACCAAAAGTTTTACATCTGTATTATCTTATTCTTTGGCTCATAAATTTTGGGTACTTTTAATGATTACTATTGATTGCTTATAAAATTGAAGTTTTAAAACATTTCAACCAATAATTGTAATCGACAGAAGGGGTAATATAGTTTGTAAGCATTGGAGATGTATATCAATTTATCGAACATTGTCTTATCCCTTCAGATCCCTGGTTAAACTTAAATTGTATGTACAAGATCTGTAGGACAAAACAAGATGAAAACATCCATAGAAAAAAATGGATCAACCAATCAGACTGTCACAATATTTTCAGAACTCCAGACAAAATTTAAAAGTACAGTACTAAGATTATATAAACAAGGATGACAACATCCATAAAAGCGAAGCACTGAAACGGTAGGACAAACGGACATTAACACTTGTATAGTGTTAGAACTTAATTATCATAATATAAATTTATAAGAGTCAAAGCAAAATTGCAAGTAAATTTGTTGAAAAACTGCTTGATACAGGATAATT
>LS043789.1:0-12488 GCA_900241095.1 Acartia tonsa | reverse complement strand
AAATTTAGGGATGAGGAAGTAGTATTTTACCATGAAAAAGGGGTGAGTATTCATCCTCTTATCCTTTTTCCTTATGACAATGTAAAAGACAAGTCCCAGTACATTTTTAAATTCTACTCAGGCATATTTGTTCTAGTTATTTCTCACAACTTATTATGCTTTCCGCGAATATTAAAATAAAAAAAAATATAAGATTCAAAGCAGTATTTTTTCCCCGAGGGGCCAAAGGCCCGGGCAAACAAATCAGGTGTTTATATTATGATTTTTACTTTAGCATTTGTGGAAAATTGTCTGCAATACGATGCTTTACATGATTTTTCTGTATTGTTGAGAACCAGTTTTAATCCAGCGAAAAATATTCGTTTTTTTAAGGCTATACTGGAAATCATTTTCCAGGTTATATTCGGTTTTTTTAAGGCAACACTGAAAATCAATTTCCAGGTTATATTTAAAAAAATAACTGTTTATCCTCTTTAATTTGTGCAACCTGTAGATAGAGAAGATATAGATAGGAAAAATTGGTGAAATTGCATTCAATAATATCATACAAACTTTTACTTTTAATCTACATATTTATCTAGATCTTTGTATTCTAGTTTATTCAACATGTTTTTACAAAGTTATTCCGTAGGTTTGTTCTTTTTCTTTTTCTTGGGTTATATCCTAAACTATCCTATAGAAAATAAGTGTTAGACAATTAAAACACTTGGCATAATGTTTCAACTATTCGTGTATATAAACTAATCATAAGAAAATCCAAAAATACCCCTTAGAAAATCAGAAAAAAAGTTCAAACCTACCTAAACAGTTAAATCTAAACACCAATATAAAACTTCCCTAAAAAGGAAATTGCAACCAGTTTAGTAGAAAACTAAATCTCAAACAGGCAAATAAACCTTATTACCTTATATAATAGGAAATTTTAATTTGTGAAATTATTAAAATTGATGTTACTTTTATGTTATCAGGATAAGAAATGGATTAGATACACTTAATTGTAGAGGTAGCCTATTCGATGTTTTAACTCATAGAATTTGCTACAAATATAAAAATAATATTTCTTCTCCCTTGCTTATCTAGCTTAGCTAAAGTAAAATTTGAATTAAGGAAAGTTCCAAGTGTAAAGTATATTGTTATCTTTCTATCTATTTCCTTGTATGAATTTAGTGTAGTTCTACATATCCTCTACATTTAAACATACAGGGAACATCACTAAAGATGCCTCTTTTTAAAAGCAAAGCTTTTCTATATATTCATCTTATTTTTGGAAAACTGATTCCTAATACCATGTACAATGATTTAAGCAAAGCATCTATATAATCAAATTATAAAAATGTATGTATGTCCTTAAAAATTTTTGCAACTATTTTACTTACAATTTTTTTAGAATTATATTATGCTTATTCAGATTTAATGTACGTTTGTCATACCATTTGAAAGCTTTGCTTTCATTGATGTTGTCATCCTTGTTACAACTTTAAACAATATGACAAAACATGACTAAAAAATGATATTGCAGGTCTTCACCAACTAGGGACTAGATCTTTAGTTCACCATAATCAAACTGTAATAGCCATTACTGGTTTTGTGTAACTTTCACAATAACAAAAAATATGCCAAATTATTTTTTAAAGATCATTTGATGCTTTTTTCAAAAAATTACATTAATCAAGACATTAAAATTAGATATGAATTCAATTTATTAAAGGAATTCACTAATAAAAAGGCAAAAGAGCATCCTGTTTTAATTTAGAGAAGTAAAAACAGAGTTTTATTTTTAATGGAACAATTGATGTGAATCACCCTGTATATAATATTGCAGTGAAAATTCAGGCCCTGTTTAAGGTAGATTACACTTGGATGTGTGTGCAGTGTTCATGTAAAACCACTCAAATTATAGCAGGTACTACATAAGAAAGATGATACCTCACAAGAAAACCCTTCCTAGTGAAACAATAATGACAACATCAGCAAGTAGTGAAGCTCATAAATAAAAATAAATATTTGTTGATATATTAGTAATATTGAAACTGCTTTATATCTCTAATAGTAGTTAAGTAAATCCGTTTTTCCCCAGAAAAATCTAAAAATTTTATAGCAACAATCAGCAGAATGATCTTCCCTTGAATCTACAGGCTGAGAGACAAATTGTCTTATGTATTAAATTGCCTGTAACAAAATAAGCAGTATAAACATATATTCAATGTACACATAAATGAATACTATTAAAAAAAATTTTTTTCATAAAATTTAGTATTTTTTGTATGAACAATCATGAGTAGTAAGGTTATAAACCATTCAAAATTTCAGACTCTTCAAGATAAAGGAAAATATATGTAAATTTAAGTATACTTGTAGTATGTATATCTTTATTCAAAAATATATTAAAATTCCAAATTTTATATAACAAGGAAAACATAATATATTTAAAAAGTATAGGTACAAAGAAAAAAACATTAAAAAAAAATCTCAAGTCTGACTTTGAAATTTATAATGTAATATTGTTTCTATAATTGTATCTTGCAAATGCTTGCCAAAATTTTATTGAATCAAATGCAAAATTTGTATTCTTTGCTCTTTATCTACAGAAAAAATCTTTTTTTTTTAATTTAGTGTTATTTAAGTACTTTAATATCAAATATTTAAATTAGTTATTCTATTTTTATCTTCCATCTTTAAACATTTTTCTAAAGGTTAAATAAAAATTAAACAGAAATTGATCTGCAAACCAAGATAAATTGTGTATTTTTTTCTCAAGAGAAAAAAAGAAAGATTGAAAATTCTATAATGAATTAATTTGTTAGGTGAGAGAAATATGTAACGTTTCATCAAGAACCAATTACCAAGTATCATAACTTCTAAAAATCAACCAATGGCAGTTACTATTTACTACTTATATCCAGAGAGGGAAAGAACATTGTGCTGTGTATAATAATGTTTTCTTATTTGCTGGCTTGACAACTTTTGCAACTTTTATTAACTTTTGATTGATTGGATCATTAAGTTGATTGTCCAAAGTTTAAACCACTATTTGTAATCTACAGAAGAAGTAATTTTTTTGTATCATCATTTAAGATTCCTTTTTATTTATCAGCTATTGTCTTATCCCTTTAGATCCCTGACCTATATTTTAGATTTTCAGATAGAACCAAAGAAGCAATACCAAAATTAAAGAAAAGATAATAAAAATCTTACCAAATTGATTTGCATTGATCTTGAGTTGATCCTGTAGAATACTTTTCTGTATGGATGTGTACTCCCAGGTGGCTGGGAATAGGTTCACAACACATGCACACAAGAACAACAACATTTTTTTTCAATTTTATATTGATAATGTTTTCATTATCTTAAATTTGGTCACTAATTTGTTTCTAACTCTGAAATAGAAGGAATAACAGTTAATGAAATGGCTATGGAATACACGTGGAATACAGGAAAAATTTGTTGTCAATTAAGGTTGCTAACATGGACATCACTTATTGATCAGTTCATAATCCAGTAGTAGGGAATGAGGCAAGATACACCAGGCAAGATTAACCAAATGCATTTTAATTAAGATTCATGTAAAAATAAAACCATTGTTAGTGAATATAAATTTATATAAAAGTTTTAAGAGTTTAAAATACATCAGACAAGATTAACCAAATGCACTTTAATAGAGTACAGAATAATCTGGTTTAATATCAAAGTAATAATAAAACCATTGTTAATGATTATATATTTATATAAAAGTTTTAAGAGTTTAAAATACATCAGACAAGATTATCCAAATGCACTTTAATAGAGGACAGAATAATCTGGTTTAATATCAAAGTAATAATAAATCCATTGTTAGTGAATATAAATTTAAATAAAAGTTTTAAGAGTTTAAAATACATCAGACAAGATTATCCAAATGCAATTCTATTTTTAATTTAACAATGTCATAATATTGTATTCATCATGTTTTCCAGTTTTGTCCTTTGTTTCACAGTTGTTGCTCTCTTTCTTATAAATGACATAATAATTTTAGGATTAGAATTATGCCATAAATTTAATTCAGCAGTATGGTTTATATTTCCATATTGAATAATAATGATATGGGTAATAAATTGTAAGAACAAAGGTTTGGTAGTAAATAACTACAGGATATAAGTCTACCAGACTTACTTAAACCTTTGAAGTATAACAAGCATAACTAAACAGGGACAGAAACTTTTATTCTTTAAATTATGTTCCAAATATTCTCAGGGAAATGCTTAAAAAAGAATATATCTTTTCCATAAAATTTGTCATCTAATCTTTCATTAAGTGTGTTAGTAGTTAGGGCAGAAAATAACAGCATTTAGGGTAAATAAATGGTTAAATTTTTTAATAAAATCTTCCAAATAGTAGATTAAAAATAGACAGATTCCATACATTGCATCGGCTTTATTAGGTATTTATGATTAATCACTACTTAAGAAGTTGTATCTGTATTCAGATGATAATTTTCTTATATCAAGACCCAAAAAATCCTTGGAGTAAAGAAATAAATGTTTTTATATGTTATTGTAATTTGATGTTATTTGCAAATTGTTTTTCCTGTTTCTGCACCCTTCTCATTCTTACCCTATCCATGCTCCTCTTATATTTTGATTCTTCTCATTTTCCTAGAGCAAGAAGTTGCCAAATTGTCTTCTCTTTCTCTCTCTCTAGTTCTCTTTTTAGCAAAAAAATAAAGTTAAAAGATTAGAGGTTCAATTAAAATTACTTGCTCTTATAAAATATAAATTTAGGATAAGCAATTTTACTATCATAATTCTTAGTTCTCAGATAAATTATATAGCTAACAATTTTTTTTGTTGAACATGTTTAAAAATTTAAAATGTTTATGCCAGAGGAAAAAAGGTGTAACTAAAAAGTCAGAAATAAGACTGGCTACTGTTTCAATCATCTATAGTTTGTAGCTTAAAGAGCAGAGCATATCATTCAAGCTGAATAAATTTCTATTGTTGTTCAGACAAACAGCTTCAAGGGATATTATTTTATTTTCATTTTCTCATTCTATATCAAAAAAGGGTTATGTTATGAAACATATTATTGTTGTATTTAGAAGTCATCCAGTTTTAGGCTGTGTTTTACAAAGAGTTATTTACTCATTGAATTATTGTTTTGCACAAATATGCAATAAAATATAAACCTGTCATAAAATAAATGACCACGACATCCTTTATACAAAATTAGCAAAATATTTTTTGGTTTTTATTCATTGTTACATTATTGTGCATCTTAACATTTTTTTCACACCATTCAAAAAGTGAGAATAGAATCTGATAAGTGATAAAGGCAGATTTATGGGTTATAAAATCCAGAAATTGTTATAAATCCTATGAATATGTTCTTAGGATTTTCACTCCATCACAAACTTAAACTTGTACTGTTTAACTGTAAATGTATTATTTTGGAAAAGTTAAGATTAAAGAATGTTATTGAGATGTAAATATGAAAATATTATGTTGGTGAAAATATATACGCGTTCAATTTGTTAAATGACGTGAATATTATGGTATGACTAAATAATAAACATATATCACTTAATAGAACAAATATTTATGATATTGGTTTTTGTTTACCCATCTTATATCTCAATATCAAAATATATACAAGAGCATATAAAATATTTTAAATATACAAAAAAAATCGGGAATAGTCCCATTCATAACATTGCCCTATAAGGAGTGATTCTTCATATTTTTAAAATGGCTTTTTATAGGTTATTTTAGGTTATATTGGGTAAGGTGATTGCCCCACAGGGTTAGAGCCCCCCTGCAGGGGCCAGAAATAGGACAAAAGCTACTGTGAAAAATACAAAGAATCACCCATAGGGTGCAATGTTACAAAAGTGACTATATCCAAAAAATCTACTACCAAAAATGAATAAGAATTAACAAAAAACAATGTAAAGTTTATATACACTTTTGTTTTTAAGTATTAATTAGTAAATTCTTCTTTTCTTTCATCACACTGATGATCTGCTTACCTCTACACAACATTACCCAACTAAAAATTAAACATCCTGTAGAAAAATTACTGGAACCAATATAAACAGGGTGTAAGGGGACATTTGGCTGTTTATTACATTAGTCCCCAAATGTTATAATACCATTTTCTTATTCATTGGCTAATCAACTTTAGGGACTATCATTAAATTTTGATTGGTTGGTTCATAAAGTTGAGTGTCCAAATGTAACAACCACTAATTGTTATTTACTAAAGGGGTCATTTTGTGTATTATCATTTTAATTTTATCGGCAATTGAATTATCCCTTAAGATCTCTGGAAAACTGAAGATTCTCCTAATTTTAAAGGAATGTAATCTTTTTCGAGTTGCATATTATAAGTTTTAAAATTGATTCAGCCTCTATTTCTGATGGATTTATTTAAATTAGTAAGCGTTTGAGCCACCACCTCTAGCTTGTTAGGAGAAAGGTCTCAGTAGATTTCTTGATGAAATTAACAACTTTTGCTCAGGATTAAAACTTTCTGTCTTCTACACAGACTAATAAACTAGAGAATTAATAAATTTGTCTTAAAAATTGTAATTTAAAGAAACCATAGAAAATTTGAAGATAATTTGTAGACATTTAGACAACATTTTTTTGAATTTTTTAAAAATATATTAAATTTTTTTAATTAGACACTCAACTTAATGAATCAACAAATCAAAATTCAATGAAAGTTCCCAAAGTTATTAAGTCAACAAATATAAAAACATCATTATAAACTTTGGGGGACTAGTGTAATAAACAACCCAATGTCCCCTCCTTCCCTGACTTTTTACTCTAATTAAAAATGACTTTAATGTTTGTAACTTTATTCTGCATTCTAAATTGCAATGTAACGCACTAAATCGCCTGGGGTATCAACACCAATTAGACAACCAACCCTTTGATTGCACGACCTTTGTCTGAGAAGTAAGTTTCCAATGAAATAATTCATAAAAGATATACCTATACCAAAAATGTAATTAATTATATTAACTAGGCCAAAATGCACTCAATGGAAGAATATATTTAGTATCAATTTGTATGTAAATAATTGACTTTATATAGAACATAGTTTTTTAAATAAATATAAAAATGTTTTTTTCTACAATTTGTAAGCTAAAAAAGGAATAAATTCAAGAATTAAAAAAAAATTAATTAGGTAAAAAAAAATGCTTGCAAATGCTTTAAAATGATAAACTTACAAATTATCATGTTTAGAATCGTATAAAACTAGGGGCTAACAAAACTAGTTAATTTTTTGTTATAATATCCGCGGAAAACATGTTTATGATTGGTCAACCTCGTCATGGTTTTGACGTCAGTCTTAATGAAAGTATAATTGTAATAAAAGTCATAATTAAAGAGCAATATAATCATTAAGAACTACTAGAAAGCAATCAGTTTTTTTAAGCAATATCCCTACAATAGTTAGAGGGGCAAATTTAAATACCCCTTCCCTCCCCGAAACCACAAATATGTTTTTCATTTAAATAGAACCTATAGGTAAAGGGTTTTAAATTTTGAGACAGTTTTGGTTAGGTAAAAAATTATCCAACTTATTTTTTTTCTAAATAAACAAAAAGTGCTTTTAAAATGTCCAATGTATAATTGTAGGAATCTACAATTTTTTAGTATATACCTATAAATTATATGCAAAAGGAATGAAGTCTTTCGGGTGCTTTCCCTCAAAGTCATATATAGCAATAAACCTCCTACCCCTTATTTCGGATAAAAATTTTAAATAACTGATGGGGGGTAGTTTTTTCCTATGTCCTTCGAATGGCCCTAATCCGGCTGATCCTATACCTGTCTAGGGGGGCAGGCCCAATATAATAACCTTACCTAACCCAAAGTAATAAACAATCAAACCTAAAATCTAACCCACCCCTTTAATTTCCTTTTTTAAAATATAATGGGGGATTTCAGTGCTCAACAAGGTACTTTGTGTGACAGTGCAAAATACAGCAAGAATAGGACAATAGCAGATAAGATTGTCAACACCGTAGTTTATTCAATAAAAGATTAGTTGACCGTTCATTGTCTTATTCTTGTAACCATTCAAAATAACTTTTACTTTAGAAATTAAATAAGTAAATGTACATTGTACATTAAGTGCAGTAAATTTTCACTAAAACCAATAAAATTTTGGAATATAAGTGCAGTAGTAACCTTTTATAATATAAATAAGGATTGTTATTGCCATTTATCTGAAAAGTTTATTTTCTCAATATGAAACGCCTAAAAACATCGGGTTTTTAAAACTAATAATTTTTGTAATAAGTTGTAGTAAAACAGTAGCTTTTAGTCTTATTAGAATACAAATGACGAAAAACTGCAACAAATCTACATATAAAGACATAAAACAGGAAAAGGTATTGGAATAAATTTTATGTCTCAACAGACATTGTTGCCAATAAAGAAAAAATATTTAATTTAAAAAAATGTGGATATGTAGCATGAATTAGCTTTCCTTAAATATTGTAGTTTTACAGAAATACTTTTTGATCCTTTTTTCTTCATACATTTATTCCTGTTATTTTATATTTTATTCCATTGTTTATCAAAATAGCAGACAAAAGGAAAGTGCAATTCCTATCAATTTAAAATGATAAAATGATTTTTTAATTATGAATTATTATTATTTAGCTACCTTTTATAAAGTAACTGCAATATCATTCTTAGGAAAAAAAATATTGACTGCACTTATTGTACTTATAAATAAATTTTAGACAATGTCAGGGATCTAAAGTTCCCAAAATTTGTTAAGCCAACAGATAAGAAAACGTTATAAGCTTTGGGGACTAATGCAATAAACAGCCGAATTTCCCCCTCCCCCTGAGACAATGTACTGTCTTGAAAAGTTTAAATTATTATAAACAACAATAAATGCAAATTAGCGGCGCAGTATTTTGTAAATTAATAAAAATGAACATTAATGTAAACTTTTGTATATTCAAACATTGGATTAATGGTATTGAAACACTTCTCAATGATTAAGGGTATAATATTTCCTATGAAAGAATCGTAAGTAAAAATATCAGTGTTTTATCAACAATACATTCAAATAATCTATAATACAATGTAGAATGATGTCTGTCCGTCCGTCTGTCCCTTAAGTTCTCGGTAACCACTCAACCGATCGAATTTTACTCTTCAAGGAATATACCTACTGGTCCTGTGGTGGTTCTAGATTAATTTCTTGGGGGGTGGGACACCCCCAACCCAACCAAAAACAAAAAAAATCCCCCTTCGGCTTAAAAAAAATATTTTTAAAGTTCTTAAATTACCTCTTGGGGCAAAGCCTCCAGAGGCTAGGGGCGAAACCGCTAGTTATTTAATAAACTACTACATTTTTAATTAATTAACGAGAAGCTTTACTACTTATAACTTTTGTTTTTTTCTAGGAAAAGTAAAAGTATCGAGTCTGAAATACAAAGAAAGGTCTACCTTACCAGCTAATTGGTTAGACTAGCCTATAAGGGATGGGATGCATTATGGAATCTTATTTGGGGATAAACATGATTTTCTCGGCTCCTATAAGAGATAGAGGGTTGAAACTTCTTGTCAACATACCTTTAAATATGGAAAATAATTAAGGTTAAAAAATCCACGGCGGTCGGACTGCTTTTAAACAGGTTTTTAGCTACTTTTATATTTTTGTTGTCATCCTTGTTGTATTTGTTTGCTGTTTCCAAGTTTTATATTACATCACATGGATAATCAAAGATAAAAAAAACTTGATAAAAGTTTGCCAAGAATAACAAGATTATTGCATTTATACTGTTGTTTGTACATTCTAATCATATTTTTATTATTAATCACAATTATATAAAAGTTATTTATAGCATCGAATTACAGACTGCTTTCTGCTTATATAAAAATGAAAATAATAAGATTAAAACCAGTTTTATATGCCCCGAAAACTAAAATTAATTCTATGATTTTTAAAAAAATATTCCTGGAATATCGTCTGTAAAAAGATGTGATACATGATTTTTCAGTATGGCTTAGATATGGCTCTAATAAAGCGGATACTTATCGGTTTCAAAAAAATACTGAAAAAAAACCTTTCACCTTATTAACCAGTTTTATTTGTAATTTAAAATATGTTTGTCGATATATATTTTATATTTTAGCTGTCATAGAAAAGTAAATCAAGAACAGTTGCAATTTAGATGATAAAAGTGTCTGATTTATTTAAAACTATAAATTCTTGTTTATTTCGTGATTTGATAATATTATAAAACATTTGATTAAATATTTATAAAAATTGTAAAGTTTTTCTTCGTGTCTAGCACATTGATGAGATTGCAATTCAAAAAGTAAAAACTCGTGCTTAAAGGACAAACTTTCTAATTAATGATTTTAACCAAATATCTTCGTAAAAAGAATTCGAAAACTCTTTAAAGAAAAGTATTTTTGACGCTTAGTTTAGGTTAGGTTAAGTAAAGGTTAGAATAACCCTGCGGTGATAGTATCTCGTAGGGATAAGGATTGCATGGTTTGAAATATGTTTTTCTTCAAAATTTTAAAAAGAGGGGGGGGGGAGCGAGAAACAGTGAAAGTACCCATATTTGTAATCAGGGAGGGAGGGGACATCGGACAGTTCATTACACTAGTCCCCAAAGTCTTAAAAATAATGTTTTCTTATTAACAATTTTGAGGACTTGTATTGGATTTTGATTGGATGGTTCATTTAATAGAGTGTCAAAACGTTTTAACCATTAATTGTAATCTACAAAAGGGGTAATATTCTGTATAATCATTGGTTATGAACATCCATTTATCATTGTCTTATCCCTTTATATCCCTGATATGTATAATGTAATGATACCCCCTTAGGGAAATGAACTAACTTTCCAGCAGATAAGTAATTGCAACTTTGCGACAAAAATTTTAAACTAAAACAAATTTGCTTACAGTTATATATATAGAGGGTATAATTTACAATACACGGGATGTCTTTGCGTTCGTCTGTGTGTTCTTTAAGATCTTTAAAAGAGCACATCAGCGACTTCAAAAACAATTAATATCCGATTGATTGAAATCAGAGGTGAATTCTTAAAAAAAAACTTTTGCCCCACTAAATTACAGTGAGGCAAAATTATCCCCTCTAAATTTTTAGTTTGCCTCACTGATTTTAGTGGGGCAAAAGTTTTTTTTTAAGAATTCACCTCAATTCTTAGACATGACTTAAAATAATGTATAGCATCGCATGAAAGACAATCTTACACTAATATTAAAATAAAATAATAAGATTAATACAAGTTTTGTAAGATAGGGCCTTAGGCCTCAAAACCAAAACTAACAAAACTAGTTTTATTTTTCCATTGAAATATCCACTGAAATCTGTCTATAATACGATGCGATAAAATATACATATGTTTACTTGATTTGTAATTTGAACATTTAATCTAATACCTTTATTTATAGAAGTAAAGTTGCGATGTTGTTTATTTAGTTAATGGATACTATATAAGGGGAAATTTAGGTTGCTAACATGGACATCATTTATAAGTCAGTAGTAGTGGAGGGGTTGTGGTAAAAGGGGTGGATGAGGGATATTGTTATTTTAGCCAGCTTCGAGTTTCACTTTAGAGTACATGATAATCTGGTGTAAGATCCAAGTAATAATAAATCCATTATTTATTTTTAAAAGGTTGGTTATACAACATTAAAGGAACCACAGCCTTTGAAACTTATGGTTTTGCTTTATAAAATATCACTATTATGTAATTAAATAAATACTATAATAGTTATGTATCGCATGGTATTATAGTCAGCTTTCTGCGGATATAAAAAAAACAGGTTTGTTAACCTTGAGAGACCGAAGGCCCAAACTAACAAAACTATTATCAATTTTATGATTTTATCTTGATAATCTTGGAGAATTGACTGTAATACGATGACAACATCCACAAAAGCGAAGCTCTGGAACAGTAGGACAGGCGAACATTACATTTTACCGAATAAGCAGAATAGAAATACAAAATTATAACTAAAACTGCTTACTACAGGATATTATTTAGGGACATTCTTACATTTTTAAGGGCTTGATTATAGAAATGCTTTGTATAAAAAGAATACCTTGCTTCTACAGTCCCAAAATCTTAACTAACTATAATAGAAATCATTATACAAAGGTTGAAATGTATAGGGCAATTTTAACATGTCTAAATTAACGGAAAGAACTAACCGTTATGGACGGACGAACCGACCCTTATCATAGAAAAGCTTCGCTTTTAAAAATAATTTTGTACTATTGCTATAAAACCCTCAGATATAATTATATCAAGTAATATCCAGGGAGGGGAAATTGGGCTGTTTATTACACTAGTCCCCAAAGTTTTTAAATAACCTTTTTATTCATTGGCCTAAACACTTAAGGGACTTTTATTGAATAATGATTGGTTGGTTCATTAAACTAAGTGTCCAAACGTTTCTACCACTGATTGTAATCTACAGAATGGGTAATTTTGT
>LS043775.1:4433-15166 GCA_900241095.1 Acartia tonsa | reverse complement strand
TATTTTTTTTCAGTTCTCCAAGGTTAATCTTCATTCCAATGTCAGGAAATTGCAGCATGTTTTTCCTCATATTAATACAGAGATAAGGGGTGTTTATTCAGAAATTGTAAATTCTTACCTTTAATATATTAACAAAAAGCAGACTTCTTTACTGTCACAGTACCTAAACATATTACATTTTAAAATTAGAAATGGCCTAGAATTTAAAATATTAAAAATAATAAGATAAGAATCAGACATCTAAGGAAGTATTAACTTCACATGCAGTACATCAGTGTAAATCTTTGTAATCATGTAGGAATTATTGGGTAGCACTTGCTAGAGATGTACAAGAAAAGACAAATTGTACATGTAATTTACCTTGCATCTATAACAGAAACCTTTTACTTTATAAGTTTCTTGTTAGTACACAAAAATAAGAATCTACCTTTTCTTTTTAATGAATTGTAGTAGCTTCTAAATATTTTCAAGATATCTAATGAACCTAGAATTAAAGTTTTAAAATGGGACTATCCACGAACAAGAGCAAGTGATTCTCAGCACCTCCAGCATTGATCCATAGTATTTTTTAGTGAATAAACTAGGTTTATGTTTGATATTTGCTTTATCGACTCAAAAGTTAATTTTACAATTGTTTTACATGAAAAAAATTTGTAATGTAAAACATTTTTTAAAGCAATATCAGCTACTGCTTTGTTGAATTCAAAGGACAAAATAAAATAAGACGGCAGAAAAGCATCAAATGTTGTAAATTGCAAAATTACATTAATTATAATGTTTACAAGATACCTACCCTTTTTCTAAATATACATTTTTATCACAATAATATACTTTAGTGTCAAAGTTTTAAACAACAGTTTGAACTCATCAAAACATTCGATAATATTACATCAAACAATGCGCAACATTTCAGTTTTTTTTTCATATAAAACCATGGTGAAACCCAACTTTTTTGTCAATAAAGCAAATATTAAACATAACCCTAGCATATTTACAAAAAAAAAATATTATGGGTCAATGCTGGAAGATGCTTAGAATCACTTGCTCTTGATCGTAGATAGTCCTCTTTTAATGAAAAAAAATAAAAACTATATATTTCAATAAAATCAAACATCTAAGGAAAACTTTACAGTAGTGGAAACTTCATAAGATTAGAAAGTGTTTCATCATAGATATCTTAACCTCCTTCAATCTAATAACATTAAGAATAAACAATAACTTAGCAAGCTAGGACGTACACATTCTGAGGTTGGTTTAAAGGAAAATCTAATACTAACAGGCAAGTTTTCTGGTATTTAACAATGCTATGGAAGAAGATATACAGGTATGACATATCCATAAAGGAGAGTAACGTCTTGTCTACCATAATTTAATTAAAGTCTGGTTAAAGCCAGAAATAGAACTTAAAGAAGCATAAAAATCATAAATATAGAGATTTTGTGGCATATTATCTGCAATAAATATTTGAAAAATGAAAAACGCCGCTTAAATTTCTTTTAGTATCTGATCCCGTAACTTATTTAAAAGCCTTATAATAGAATATATTGTCAAACTCCAAAAAAATCCAATATCCGTTATACTTCTTAGTCCTAAATTTATTATTGCATTATTAAGACAAAACTAATATTCATCCTGATTTCCAAAACCAAATTTGTATTTTTTTCAGCATACTAATAAACGTAGTTATTATACTCGCGACAACACTACCAACACAAGAAAAATACAAATTTTAAAACCTAGATACTTCCCTAGCCCTACGAAACTTTATAGTTTAGTTTTTGTTGTTATCAGAGGCATTTGACAAAGAGTTAGGGTTAGCATTAGGAAACCTGCAGAGGCGATTTAACCCTAAATCCTATTCTAAAGACAGAAGAAGTTACTGTATTTAAAAGAAAATAAACATTTCAAAGACTAGCATAAATATTATTTTGAAAAGTTGTCCTAACAAATTTATTAAAAGGTCTTTCGAATTCTATATATTTCTCTGCAGTCAAAAAACAGACATTTCGCTTTTCTTTACGATGATAATCTTTCAAGAAAATAGTAATACTGACAATATCTTGCAAGTACAGCAAATTTTCTTGAGGTACATGTATATAAAAATAAAATTAATAACAAATATTATTTAAAATATTTATTGAATTTCAATATTAATTACATTCATTGCTATTATATATAGCTTACATAGAAGAGAGTTTACAATAATCTAATCATCAATCCAATCCTAAAATATTAAACTATTATTACATAAGAAATAGATTAGTAAATCTAATTTAAAATTAATATTATTCAGATGTAATTCACATGTATCATTATATTCAGTAATATAAGGTTTAATCATTAATAAAAGAAAAGTCAAAGCTTGAGAAATATCCTACCTATGAATTACAGATACTGCTCAACACAAATATGATACTACATCGCTATCATTTAGTCCTGAAACAAAAACAAACAGTTACGACAATGCAAGTAAATAGTATATGCAATAGTTTAATAAAGAAATCAGTTGGTTGATTCTGCTATTATTATTACAACATAAAATTCAGACGTTTTAAATTCATCACAATAAATAGAGTAACACAAAAGCATCAATATTATATTAGAATACCTTTTAGTCTAAATCTTATATCGATCATTTCCAAAAACCCTTTCAGTAGAACCAGTCTAATCTATAAGAAAGAATTTTAGTAATTAAAAATAATTTAAAAGTATATATTCTAAAATTATCATAAAAAAAAAAACAATAATTTTCAGATAGTAGCTTAAATTCAAAATATTTAAAGGAAACAAGTGTTTAAGAAATATACCTTTAGTTTTTCTTACAACACTGAATTAATGTTCTTGACACCCTGAAATTATAAAACTGTAATTGAAGATAAAAACTTAAGCTTATCTAAAAATTAATTTTTATCAGACGTTAAAGGAAAACTTCATGAACACAAAGTTTCAGAGGAAACTACGAAAGATAAAAATTGTTTTCATCAGGAAAGAAACTTTAAAAATAAAAGAAACAAGTAATTCATTAAAATATAAATACCTTTGAATTTTCTTTAACACTGAATTAAGGTTCTTGACACCCTGAAATTATAAAACTGTAATAGAAGATAAAAACTTAAGCTTATCTAAAGGTCTAATTTTTATCAGATGTTAAAGGAAAACTTCATGAACACAAGGTTTCAGAGGAAACTACGAAAGATTAAAATTGTTTTCTTCAGGAGAGAAACTTTAAACCAAAGTATATAATATATAACCTTACCTTGACAGGAGATTAGTAAAATTTTTCATAAGAAGCAATTTCACCTCGAGAAAACAACACTTTTAATTACGTTAACATAAATGTAATAACTATTATTGAAGTTTAATTTTTATCAGACATTAAAGGAAAACTTCATAAACACAAGGTTTCAGAGGAAACTACGAAAGATAAAAATTATTTTCATCAGTAAGAAACTTTAAACCAAAGTATATAATATAACCTTACCTAGACAGGAGATTAGTAAAATTTCTTTCATCAGAAGCAATTTCATCTAGCAAAAATAAAACTTTTTAACATGTTAACATAAATGTAATAACTATAATTGAATTAATTTAAAATATCAGAAGGAAGTCAGCGTTGTGCTTCATAATTATCAGAATATAATGTAGGTTCTGGGTTTTACATCATTATTAACAGAATATGAAAATATTTTTAACTCTTACCTATGACAAGGTGCTCAATCGGAAGTTTTGAATCTACTGACAAGCCTGCAAATTTTACTTTATTAATTTTGGTTCTTAAGTTTTATAAAATATTTAGAAAAT
This sequence comes from Acartia tonsa, assembly GCA_900241095.1. Lineage (NCBI taxonomy): Eukaryota > Metazoa > Arthropoda > Copepoda > Calanoida > Acartiidae > Acartia > Acartia tonsa. Next base: position 11,365 of record LS043775.1, on the reverse strand, counting down.
ATTGAAATCAGAAGGAAGGCAGCAAAAGTTATGCTTCATAAATATCAGACGGTAATTCCATTACATTTTATCATCATTATTAGCATTAACAATACTAATGAGTAATAAAATGTACCTTTTGCATGTTATCATGTCTTCCAGTGATTAACGTAGAAGACTCATCTGTATGAAAGTCCTGCAATTAAAATTTTTATTAATAAGGTTTTCATTTCAGCATACTATGTACTGGTGATACATTTCAGTTTTAGGTGTGAATCTCTTCATACAACAGTAAAGAGTAGCGAATAATACAAGAATCATCATTAGAAATAAAAATTTAATTAAAATATAAAAGAATAAATTTGAGATAAAAGATTAACTAAGATTTCTCCTTTAAATGATTATCTTAGTTTATCCATAATCTTATCCCTTTAATCCATTGCATTGACTAAAAATAAAATTAACCTTTAGAATTTTTCTTTCATCGTTATCACACAATCTATTGGAAGTCTTCCTACAAAACAATTAATTAGCTTTGAAGATAGAAAAGCAAATGGATATATTAGTAATTATATCAGCGATCTTGGTGGGGTAGTAATCATTCAACAGTAAGTAGTAGCGAATAATTTGTCATCATAAGTATATAAAATATCTTTCATCCTTTAATATTTAAGAAAACCATTACCTCATGATTAAGTAAGCTTCATTATATTAGGAGAATCTTCAAATAAAATAAATAAATTAAAACATTGGAAACGTGTTATATTAAATTATAAATTTACATTGATTTGATATTATCAGTTGCGAACTTGTCTTCATTAAATTATCAGACAGTCAAGGGATTATTCATCATTAATATATAAGAAATATACAGGGGGTGTGTTATATTCTGAATTAGATCCCAATTCCCTGTTCAAGAAAAGGAGAGAGGGAGGTTGGATAGAAATTATGTAAGAGGGGGAGAATGATAATAAAACAACATTGTTTTTTGTGCAGAATTAACACCACTGGAAATAAATAAATATTTATTAGATTGTATGCAAAATACCTTTCTCATCGATGGATTAAGCCTCATTTTGTAAGTAGTTAAGTAGGCATACAATACACAAAAACTAATAAAAATAAATCCTATTAATACACAAAATAACAGAAGTTATGAGTATTTTTATAAATAAAAATAATTTCTTTACTTTAGTCAACAATGTAAAACTTGTCAATTTAAGTTGCTAACATACATACATGAATTTCACTTACTAGAAAGCATGAAAATCTTGTGTAACGTCCAGGTCAAAATAAATTCAATGTCATATTCCAATAGAAAAATGGGAATGAATCACAAGTCTAGTTTGTGGAACAACTTTCTTTGAACAGAGAATAAATGTCAGTTCAGGAAACTCGTGTTCTAGTATTTATATTCTATGAGCATTTCGATATTTTAAAGCTATTCAAGTGGTGCTTTAAAGGGATACCATACTCAAATTAAAACTTCAAATTCATAATTTGCAAATGTAACAAAACGACTGACCAATATAGAATAAAATCTAAATTGGCTAATTAGTAAAGTAATATAATATAAGCAGTATACAAGGAAGAATTGTGCCTGTATTAAGAAACTGGACAATTGGCAAAACTGCTAGAACTAAAATAACATGAATATTTTGTACGATTACCTTTACATCCAGTTAGAGAAAAGAGAATCAAAACGATAGATGCAGCATTTAGAAGGCCTGAAAATAAAAGTTAATATCATTAAGCCGAAGTATATATAAAATAAATATAAGCTAGGTGTTATAAATAAAATTTGTTACAAGTTTATAGCACCAATATAGAATAAAAAGATCTATATTGGCTAATTAACAAGTATTATAATATAAGCAGATTATTGAAGTTGTTCCTGTATGAAATACTGAACAACTGGTTAGACTGCTAATACAAAGATAAAAGAAATAAATTTTTACCTAATAAACTTGCTTTCAGATGGGAGAAGGTATAAGCTTCTTTTAGTCCTAAAAAATACAGATATATAAATATCCTTCTATCTTAAATACAAAACTTACAAAAATCTTGATTGTCAGTTAAAGATGTTAAAATAATCATGTAGATCATAGAAAGAGCAATAAAGTAATCATCATAGTAAGATTAAAGAGAGTATAAATCGCAAAATATGTATCAAAATTTACCTTTCTTTTATAAGAAAGTATTACTGTATAATTACAGTCAATCTAAAAAATAAGCAATTTATTTTTTTACATAGGTTAGCAAAGTATCAACAATATAACTTATCAGGTTAAGCTAATCTAATATTAGAATACTCATTTAGATCATAGAAGAATTAATCATAAATAAGCATAATAAATTTTTTCCACCCAGTAGGCGAGAAGGGATTAGGATGAAGGGGGTCAACGGGGTGTGTAGGGTATTATTATATCCAGCTACACATTCCACTTAACACAAAAATCTAGTGCAAGATAAATGTAATAAAATTCAAATGATAAAAAGTACTTAATAAAAATCTGCATTACCTGATAAAAGTTCTTAACAGATTGAAAGCATCTGGTGCAAAAACCATCTGAAATAATAAAAGCTTTAGAACAGAATATATTCCTAAATTCCCTATTTGAGAATAAAACTACCAACATCAGTATTTTGTCAAATTAATATCAAAATACTTCATAGAGTCGAGTATATATTATGCATCATTTGACCACACAAGTCATTAGTTCTTTATATAGGTAAAAATGGTGAAGTTTGTTTTTACCTGAAATTGAATCTTTTATTTTGAAGAATGCTGGTTCGGAAGTAATCCACCTAAAAACATACTTATTATATTTACAGTTTAAAATTTAAAGGATTTCAAAAAATATTTTCTTTCAGTTCTCCAAGGTTAATCTTCATTCCAATGTCAGGAAATTGCAGCATGTTTTTCCTCATATTAATACAGAGACAAGGGGTGTTTATTCAGAAATTGTAAATTCTTACCTTTAATATATTAACAAAAAGCAGACTTCTTTACTGTCACAGTACCTAAAGATATTAATTTTTTTTATTTTCTTTTTCATTTCTGATTTATTTTTTAAAAAAACTAATAGTATCAGAGCGCTATGGGATGATTTGGTATTTTTGTTCATCACAGCAATTCAGAAGCAGAACTGGTTAATTTATATCATCATGTTAAATTTTAAAATAAAGGATAAATAATAATTTATTACCTTTAGAATGTTTACAGTTGTAGTTAAGTTAAACTAAAGAGAATCCACAATAAACATTAGTTTGGCATTTTATCAACAAACCATCAAAAAAAACCTAAAAATAAAATTACATTTATATTATATACATTTACAGTTTAAAATTTAATAAAATTCTAATTAATATTTTTATTCAGTTCTCCAAGGTTAATCTTCATTCCAATGTCAGGAAATTGCAGCATGTTTTTCCTCATATTAATACAGAGACAAGGGGTGTTTATTCAGAAATTGTAAATTCTTACCTTTAATATATTAACAAAAAGCAGACTTCTTTACTGTCACAGTACCTAAACATATTACATTTTAAAATTAGAAATGGCCTAGAATTTAAAATATTAAAAATAATAAGATAAGAATCAGACATCTAAGGAAGTATTAACTTCACATGCAGTACATCAGTGTAAATCTTTGTAATCATGTAGGAATTATTGGGTAGCACTTGCTAGAGATGTACAAGAAAAGACAAATTGTACATGTAATTTACCTTGCATCTATAACAGAAACCTTTTACTTTAGAAGTTTCTTGTTAGTACACAAAAATATGAATCTACCTTTTCTTTTCAAAGAATTGCAGTAGCTTCTAAATATTTTCAAGATGTCTAATGAACCTAGAATTAAAAGTTTACAAATGGGACTATCAACGAACAAGAGCAAGTGATTCTAAGCACCTCTAGCATTGGTCCATAGTATTTCAAAAAAAAATTATTGTGGGTCAATGCTTGAAGATGCTTAGAATCACTTGCTCTTGTTCGTAAATAGTCCTCTTTTATGAAAAAATTAAAAAAAAATATATTTCAATAAAATCAAACATCTAAGGAAGACTTCACAGTAGTGGAAACTTCAAAAGATTAGAAAGTGTTTCATCATAGATATCTTAACCTCCTTCAATCTATTAACATGAAGAATAAACAATAACTTAGCAAGCTAGGACGTACACATTCTGAAGTTGGTTTAAATGAAAATCTAATATTAACAGGACAGTAGTTTACTGGTATTTATCTACAGGTATGACATACTTAAAGGAGTGAACGTCTTATCTACCATAATTTAATTAGTTTGGTTAAAGCCAGAAATAGAACTTAACACTATGCTAAGACAATAGAAAACTTAAAAACCATAAATAGAGATTTTGTGGCATATTATCTGCAATAAATATTTGAAAAATGAAAAACGCCGCTTAAAATTCGTTCCAGTATCTTATCCCGTAACTTTTTTTTTATTTAAAAGCCTTATAAAGAATATTTCGAAATCCGACCCAAAAACTCGTTATACTTCATGGTCCTAAATTTATTGCTGCATTATTTAGACAAAACTAATATTCATCCAGATTTCCAAAACCAAATTTTTTTTTTTTCAGCATACTAATAAACGTAGTTATTATACTCGCGACAACACTACCAACACAAGAAAAATACAAATTTTATAACCTTGACACGTCCCTAGCCCTACGAAGCTTTATAGTTTAGGTTTTGTTGTAATCTTAGGTATTTGACCAAGAGTTAAAGTTAGCAATAGGAAACCTGCAGAGGCGATATAACCCTAAATCCTGTTCTACAGACAGAACAAGTTATTGTATTTATAAGAAAATAGACATTTCAAAGATTAGCAAAAATATTATTTCGACAAGTTGTCCTTCTAACAAATTAATTTGAAGGTCTTTCGAATTCTAAATATTTCTCTGCAAGGTCAAAAACAGACATTTCACTTTTCTTTTCGATGATAATCTTTCAAGAAAATAGTAATACTGACAATATCTTGCAAGTACAGCAAATTTTCTTGAGATAAATATATAAAAATAAAATTAATAACAAATATTATTTAGAATATTTATTAAATTTCAATATTAATTACATTCATTGCTATTAAAATATAGCTTACATAGAAGAGAGTTCACAATAATCTAATATTCCATCCAATCCTAAAATATTAAACTATTATTACATAAGAAATAAATTTGTTTATCTAATTCAAAATTAATATTTTTCAGATGTAATTCACATGTATCATTATATTCAGTAATACAAGTTTTAATCATTAATAAGAGAAAGTCAAAGCTTATGAAATATCCTACCTATGAATTACAGATACTACTCAACACAAATAAGATACTACATCGCTATCAATTAGTCCTGAAACAAAAACAAACAGTTACGACAATGCAAGCAAAAAGTATATACATTAGTTTAAATAAGAAATCAGTTGGTTGATTCTGCTAAAATTATTACAACATAAAATTCAGACGTTTTAGATTTCATCACAATAAAATAAAGTAACACATAAGCATTAATTTTATATTAGAATACCTTTTAATCTTAAACTTATCTCGAGCATTTCCAAAACCCTTTCAGTAGAAACAGTCTTATCTGTAAAAAAAGAATTTTAGTAATTAAAATAATTTATAAGTCTATTTAAAAAAATAGACAATAATTTTTATATTGTAACTTAAATTCAAAATATTTAAGGGAAACAAGTGTTTAAGAAATATACCTTTAGTTTTTCTTACAACGCTGAATTAATGTTCTAGACACCCTGAAAATATAAAACTGTCAAATATAGGTATAAAACTTAATATTATTTAAAGGTTTAATTTTTATCAGACGTTAAAGGAAAACTTCATAAACACAAGGTTTCAGAGGAAACTACGAAAGATAAAAATTGTTTTCATCAGGAAAGAAACTTTAAAATTTAAACCAAAGTATATAATATAACCTTACCTTGACAGGAGATTGGTAAAATTTCTTTCATCAGAAGCAATTTCACCTAGAAAAAACAACACTTTTAATTATGTTAACATAAATGTAATAAATATTATTGAATTAATTTAAAATATCAGAAGGAAGTCAGCGTTGTGCTTCATAATTATCAGAATTATAATGTAGGTTCTGAGTTTTACATCATTATTAACAGAATATGAAAATTTTATAAAGTCTTACCTATAACAAGGTGCTTAATGGGAAGTTTTGAATCTAATGACAAGCCTGCAAATTTTACTTTATTAATTTGGTTCTCAAGTTTTATAAATTATTTAGAAGATATTGAAATCAGAAGGAAGGCAGCAAAAGTTATGCTTCATAATTATCAGACGGTAATTCCAGTACAATTTATCATCATTAATAGCATTAACAATACTAATGAGTAATAACACGTACCTTTGGCATATTATTATGTCTTCAAGTGATTAACATAGAAGACTCATCTGTATCAAAGTCCTGCAATTTATATTTATATTAATAAGGTTTTCATTACAGCATACAGTGTACTGGCAATACATTTCAGCTTTAGGTGTGAATATCTTCATACATCAGTAAAGAGTAGCGAATAACACAAGAATCATCATTAAAAACATAAATTTAATTAAAATATAAAAGAATAAATTTGAGATAAGAATAAGATAAACATTTAATTAAGAGTATAAAAGAATAAATTTAAGATAAAAGATTAGATAAACATTTAAAGGAGAAATCTTAGTTTAGTTTATCCATTATCTTAACCCTTAAATCCATTGACTAAAAATAAATATTAACCTTTATAATTTTTCTTTCATTAATATCACATTATTTATTGTCCATCAACCTACAAAAACAAACAATTAGCTTTGAAGATAGAAAAGCAAATGGAAGTATTTGAGATTATTTCAGCGATCTTGGTGGGGTAGTAATCATTCAACAGTAAGTAGTAGCGAATAATTTGTCATCATAAGTAAATATA
>LS043765.1:0-10366 GCA_900241095.1 Acartia tonsa | reverse complement strand
GTTAAGTGGATATGTGGAGGCATTAAAACTTGAATATAATTGTTCCATTAACTCAATAATATATGAGAACAAAAAAAACGATCAATTTCATGCATTTCAAGGATGGATAGTTGAACTGAAATTGTTTAAAATTCAAATATACAACTAGATATTTACTTTTGTTAACATGTAAATTTATGAAACAGATTGGAAGTTTCAATAGTAACTAGTCGAACATAGGAAATCCCCCTCCTCTTATTTTGAAATAAATTGAAAGTAAGGGGTCGGTAGCTAGTTTTTTTTGGTTTGCTTTAGGTCAGGTTAGTTTAGGTTTCATTAGGATCTATGAAGCCTTGTAGGGTTAGGCCACTACTGGTATAGGCCCAAAAGTGTTAAGGCCTCAGCAGGGAACTTTGAGGTAAACCACTTAAAGATCTTCTTTTGTAGAGTAAAATCAATAAAAACTAATTATATTGAAATGAAATAAGATTCTGGTTAAATTATAATGGCTTTGTTCTTAGCTTCATGAAAATATGTAAAAGATTTTAGATACAAGTTTTGAAACTTTAAAAGTTTTAAAATACCTACACATATCCTTATAGATTGATTCTTATTTTTAAAATCATACCAGTGAAGCCCATTTGAAATATATTTAGAATCTAAAAAAAGCTTCCCTATAAAGATTATGCATTATGTTTCAGACTTCTAGGTTATAGCTAATAGTTTTATTAAATTTGTAAGACTTATTCATTAGGACCTAACAAAGCTTTCCTGCAAGTCTTTCTTATTCAGTCTAATACTTAAAAGATATCACAAAAAAAGACTAAGAGACATCCAACTACTTTGCATAATTTCTAAAGTCTCCACAACCCTATATGGAGACATTTATTTGAGATTGCTTTTCTCATTTTGTTTGCTTCAGAGACAATTTAATTTCAAGTTTAACTCCCGACCAATTTACACAAAAACTTATAATTTTATTATTAGTTTTAAAGCTAGAAATCAGAGAGGGCGGATTGTTACGCTAGTCCCCAAAGTTTTATATTAACGTTTTTTAACTCGTTGGCGTTTCAACCACTTATTTTAATCTACAGAAGGTGTATTTTATTTTATGTATCATCATTGGGGATGTGCATCATTTTAACGGCCGTTGTCTTATTTCTTCAGATTCCTGAGTAACATGGATTACATTGATTTTTTTTCTTTTTGGAGGAAGTTGGGAGGTCCTTCAAGGCATATCAATATACAATGCAGTTTTAAATAAATGTTCCAACACCTAAATATAGCTTTCCTAACTGAATCCTTAAGATCGTACGGCACAGACAGACACACAAATATACATCCTACCTTCTGTCCCTTAAATTACCATAGCCTTCCAGTAAAGTTATTTTGTTTTCTCTTACATTTTTACTCGTTTATGATATATACAATTCAAATGCATTACCGACTGACGGACAAATCTTTGCATTACAAAAATGTTCAATAAGTTTCTAGTCAATGATTTATCAACTTTATCATTAATCTATATACCATGAAAGTTTGTTTGTTTGTTTGTTTGTCAATCTATTTTTTGTTTGTCTGGATGTATTTCTTAACTAATTAGTTGGTATTATTCGCATTTATATGTTAAATAGTGCAACTTTCAGCTAGATCTTCAGCATAGCGAGCTAGTCTTTCATAGATAAAGGAATTGACAAATCATATTTGAACATTTACATTTGATATCTAATTCAAAAATCAATAATTGAGTAATTGAGAATCAAGTTACAGCCACCAGACAACCAACTGATCATAAAACTTTTTTTAGACTCAAAATTGTTATTAGTTCGGTTTAGGTTTTTAGTAAGCCAAGACATTTCCATTATTTATTTTTATAGAAGAGTAGGTAATAAAATTTGATTTCGAGGAAAAAACATATAAGTTTCATTTACCCTATTACATACACTTTTTTTGTCTGCAGCTTAAGATTTCTATAATTACTAAACTGACTAAGTTTTCCTTTATTGGAAAGCTTCACATAGGTCCCTAGATGGGTTTATGCTATTTTGATTTTAGTCAACTTAGGGTGGTTCTAGGATATTTTTCTGTTCCTTCCTACCCTCTCAACACAACGTTCCTAGATGCTAGGGGCACAGCCGCTTGTATTTAAAAAACTACTCCTCTAATATATAAAAAAATGAAGAACTTTTGTGGATATTAATATGCTTAAAGTCCTGAGTTGTGTATCTTTTTAAGTTTTAGGGCAAATATTTGTGTTTCAAATTAATTTTTCATTCAGTGTTCTCAACCCAAATATATAAACTAGGGGAAATAGATTAAGAAATTGGATTTATTCTGCTGCTATGTCAGGTATGTGACTTGATGTAAATTCTAAGGATAAGACCGTGGAATGCCTTGACAAATTGTAATTCAACACTAATACTTACTAAGAAAAGTCTCCAAAGTTTTACACCCAAAAGTACCTTTAGAACTCAATAAATTTTGATTCGTTGGTTCCAAGCTAGCAGTGTCCAATATTTATAATCTACAAAGGGGTGAATTTGTTTCTCATCCTTGGGGATGTATATAAAATTATCTTCTATTTTCAAAAAAAAAAAACCTTGATTTAGTTAGAAACAGCTTGACTTAAAAAAAGCCTTTGATACACAAATATTATTTTTTTTTCAATGAGGTTTCGTGATTTTATTTGTTTCTATTTATATTCAAACAATAACTGTAAATAAAAAAGCAGATTTGTTCAATTACACTTTTTGTGCAATGGAAGTGAAAACAATTTCTCAAGTTTTTTTGTGCATTAAAAACATCCGTTATTCTAAAAGTGTCAAAACTCGGCTTTTATTCCATTACGCGTTTTTTAGAGGTTAAGCTGTTCTATAGGTTTATTTTACGTATTATAAACAGCTAGCCACGGATATAAATATGTACAATTATCAGATTAAAACCAGATTTTTAGCCTCGAGATGTTGAAGGCACGGGCTATAAAAAAACTAGTTTTAATCTTATGGTCGTACATTTTTATGTTCGAAAAAAAAGATATAATTCGATGCCATACATATTTTTTCAGTTTGGCTAAGAACCGGTTATAGTCCATAGGTTATTGATTGGTTTAGAAGCCCTACTGAAATTTACATTAAACCTTATGAGAGAACATGTTTTTATTGTTGCTATCAAATACTTTATATGAAGATTCTCGTGACTATTAAGCATGTACTTTTTAACTAACTTTAAGTCCATCGTTGTAAAAAGAAGTTTTACTCAACTGCCACTAAAGATACATGTCTAAAATTCATCATATTGTAACTCTTAGTTTATTGTTTATTTAAGAGCTTCTCTTGTAATTGATGTTGTCATCCTTGTTTTTTTACTTTTTATGGGTGTTTTGCAAAATAAAAATGCACTGAAAAAGCTATTATGGTATCTATACAAATAAACAAATATACAAGCTAGGAAGGTAGTTTTAAATACTAATTTGTTTATTTTAAAGATTGCTTATAAGTTTCCTATGTAGGTTAGTCGGTTTTTGAAGATGTGCCATGTCTTCCTCTTCCCTCTAGTTTTTAAACCCTACCTTTATATTTTCTCTCTTTTGTTATTGCTAACATTGTAATTGTTATATTTTAACCTTGAAATTACATATTGAATTTAAGTTAAGGCGGTTTTCCTCAAGCCCATTCAAGCACAAAAAAAAACAACCTTTCCTCCTCTACAAATATTTAAAAATAAATTGAAAAAATATGTTTGTGTTTCCTTTAGGGTAAGGTTATATTGGATACACGTTATCCACGCAAAGCTAGGGTATTTTAGTTGAAAAAAAATAAGGGGGGTTCTGTGCTCACTAGGTCTTTTTAAGGGAAAAAACAAAGTTTCATGTTAAGACATATTCATTTTTGTTGCTTTGTATGCACAGGCACTATTAAATGGCACGTTGGAAATGATAAAGTACTATTTTGCCTATCTCTACATGGTATTGCCTCAAATACAATTTTTGCTTGTAATAGTGTTACTTTCAGAAAAGAAATAATCTTTCATTCAAGTATGGCTTGCAAACCGAATAATATCCGGTGGATTAGCGTTGGTTCTCGGCCTTACTCAAAAATCATGTATAGCATCGTATTACAGACAATTTTGCACAAATATTAAAATAAGAAATCATAAAATTATTACAAGATTTTTTTTATCCCGGGCCTTTTATTATCTATTGATTTTCATTTTAATACCCGTGGAAAGCTGTTTCTAATACGATGAAATAAATAATTATTCTTTCACATTTTTAAAGCGTGTGTAGCCTAAGATTTTGATATCTGTAATGGATATTTTACTTTTGGGATGGGTTTCGGCTATTTTGGCTCCCTTTGATAACATAGCCTCTAGATGTTAGAGGCGCAGTAGCTATTAATTCAAACCTGTAACCTAATAAAAATTAAAAACATTGAAATTGATTTTAATTTAATGATTGTAAGACATTTTACGTTTTAGTGTTTACTGTTAATCAGCCAGCTATTCAAAAATCCACCAGAGGTTCCTTGCTGAATTCAACTGACTGCCTGGGCATAATTGCCAGAATAGTGGCAATGTTGCCATAAGGCAATTAAAGAACAAAATCTAAGCCAGAGGGGCAGTCATTAAGGTTAACTGAAGACGAAGCAGCAAGTTTACTTTTGAATAATGTTAATAATTCATAAAATGAAGAAAGTGCTGGCAAAACAAAACTGTAAATGTGGACAGGTATAATTGTTGAGTGGTCTTGTGTCCACTCTATCATGGTGGTGTTTACGACCACTCTCATGGTGCTAAATCATTTCAAACTCACACACACACAAACACTCTCTCTAGCTATATCCTCTTCCTCTACCTACACAACAAAGGTTTCATGCTCCCAGCTGATATAATATGCTCTAGTGGACTAGGGTTCAAGTCCCAGTCTACTTATGATACTCTAATGGTGGCAAGTTGAAGCCATGGCCTTCAGGGATGAAATAAAAATATAAAGAATGTTCTAATCAGGTAGATCCTTACAGAACATCAACTTAAGATGCAATATATCTGAGCTAAACATATATTTTGTTCTACCTCCATTTTTTTATGTACAAAATTTTGTTAGTTTTATGTTATTTTATTCTTTTGTGTTCTTATCTCTATATATAAATTAATGCCTTAAAAATATTACAGGAAAAGGATAATTTTTAAAACATTAATCCAAAATAATAAAACTCTGCTGTAAAGAAATAATAATATAACTATTACAAGTATATCATAAATACAAATTTAAAGGCAAAGTTTGGATATATTTCAAACCTAAATTTGTAAAGTTTAAGTTATTGCACTTGAATTACTTTCAAGTATAACCTTTACAAGTGGGTATTATACCAATTTGTTGGAAATTTTCTTTTTAAGGTTTTGTTTTATTTAAAAACTTGATAAAGTTGGAAATAATCTGTTTTGCTGTAATGTTTTGACAACTTAATTTACATGTATTTTTTTGTTTTTTATCACCTGAAGCTAATTTTGGAATTGTGCACAAAGTTACAAAGCAATATTTTTGAAAATATCTTATTTTATTTTTTTTCTTCATTTTTTATTTAGAAATATTTAAAAAGCATTATAATTTTTTTAGAAAACAAAATATTTAAACCCTTTCTACCTACCTGCAGGGATGTATTTTTCCCCCTTGGGAAGAGAATGAAAAATAACGAAACATCTAATATTTTTACTAAATAAATAGGTGAAAACTTAAGGTTGAGGGGGGGGGGGATTTCCTGCCTTCCTGGCTTAAATCTGAGGTTAGGGAGGTGAAATTTAAAAATTAGCCCTTAGCTCCTAATATTTCAAGCATTATTTGCAAGTGATCTTCGCCTTTAGTTCTGGAGTGTAATGGTGAGTTGATATTTCATGCTCCCAACTCACAGAGAGGGAGGGGACTTTGGGCTATTTAATACATTTGTCCCAAAAATTTTTATATTAAAGTTTCATTATTCATTGTCCCAACAACTTTGGGGAGTTTTATTAAATTTTGATTGCTTGGCTCATTTAATTGATTGTCCAACGTTTCAACCACTAAAGGGTAATTTTGTGTATCATAATTTGTGAATTACATCTATTTATCGGCCATTGTCTTATCCCTTTAGATCCCTGCCCACCTCACCTCCCTGGTCCATGATTGGGCGCAGAGCTCCAGCTAGGTATCTAAATTACATTACAACATGAAACACAATAATTTATCAATATTTCTAGATACATAATAACTTATAATCATTTATTTTTCTGTTTTTATTATTATATTTGTTATATTCACATGCATAAAAAGTAAATTTTTCCCTAATTTATTTAAAATATACTGTATTTTCTTTAAATCCAATTATATAAAAACAGTTTTTTTTTAATGCTCAGATAAAGGGAGAGGATACCCAATTTTTTAGACTTTTTATCAAATAGTACACAGATAGGTTTTTTATTTATCTCAGCTATGAAAAAAAAACTCTTCCCATTATCAAAAACTCACAGTTTAAATTTTATTTAGAAAAAAAACAACCCAATGAAAAAAAGTAACATCGCCTACTCTAAAAAGAAATGTTGCTACTTAGAATAAAGCTAAAAATATTATTATTAGATTATTTATTTATAGATATTATAAAGTTGAAATTATCACTTGAAAATGTTGTTATTATAAAAAGAATTATTATTATTATATATATATTAGATTTGATATAATGAGCCTCTGTTTACAGTTTACACCCTTGTAAGTATTTGTCAGTTATTTTGTACTCATATGGATATTGTTGTTCTGGTTGCAATCAGATATTTTACAGTCTACATATTGAAATATTAACACACTTCTCCCTAATTAAAGTTAGGTTTAATTTTTTAAAAATTTAATAGAAATTATTCAGTTAGATTAAAATTTATAGAATTTAAATAAAAAAACTGTTTAATTGTGTAAATAATTTACTTTTCTTAATTCAGATAATAGTTTGTAACTAAGATTTTATTACATCTCAAAAACTACTTAAAATCTCTTTTTTTAGATAAGCTAAACATGGTTTTAGGTCTCTTATATTTTCAGATTTAAGTCTTGGGTGAATATGTATAACCAAAAAGTAAGCAAAATAATTAAAAGAAGGCTATCTAAGACCTCTGATAAATGTAAAAAATATTAACAGATCAATTAATGTATATGTTTGAATTTCAAATTTTTAAAGGTCTTTATATAATACTTCAGTTTAGCCTAACTTTAATTAGGGGGAGTAATGTGTTAATTACAGTTATTAATATTATTGACAGTGCATCATATTGCATCATATTATGATTATAATTTGTATCATTTATCATAAAAAAAAAGATTAGGTTTGGTTTTCATGCTTATTAATCATTATCATAAACAGATTTTACAAATATAAATCTATTTTCTTGACTTTAACAAACTTTTTGTTTTAATAGGTATATGAAATCTTAAAAAGTACCCTTAACTTTTCTGACAGTCAATAGAGACAAAAATACTAAAAAAGCTGTTGTAAATCATACAAATCCTAAATTTTGAATTTTAATAAAGTTGGATGTAAACCATTTTTTGCATCATATCTTTATCCCTACATTAAATGACTTTAACATTTTTTTTAAATTGTTTAATGATTAAAAAGCATAAAAACAACATTTTATTGAATACATTTTTATTTGAAAAGTAAAAAGTTGTTTTGCAGATGATGTTTCTAGAAAAGTAAAACTCTTTTTTTAAATTTGATATAATGACAATTGCAACGATTGCAAATATTTTTATTTTCAGTTCAGTTTTAAAATCTTTATTTTTTTCTGTTAAAACTTTTAAAATCAATATTTTAAGAATTTTAAATATTTCTGCAATTCATGAAGTATTTTAAACTAAAGTCATAAAAAGCATATATTTAGGAAAATTTTATTTATGTTTTTTAATTAAAAATTTATTTAGAACAGACACAGCGCGCATATGTGAAGTGATTATATCAAAAAAGTTATCAAATATGTAATTATTATTATTATTATTAAACTATTATTATTGTTGCATAGATATTTAGATTAGTAAATCAACAAATTATTGAGAAAACCTGTTATAAATGCCATTATTATGTTAATACAAAACTAGAATCAAGTGCAGTTTATGGTGAAATATTGCTGGTAATGAATGATTCCTGGTCACTGGGATTATTACATGGTTCCTGGATCTAGCATTACAAGAAATATAATTACACTACCCCCCTGAAAGTTTGGATAAAATAATTTTTTCTTGCGGGGGGGTAAATACATTTCAGGGGGGTAGTGTAATTATATTAGTGCTGCTGGATCCAGGAACCATGTGATAATCCCAGGAAACCAGGAAGCATTTGTTCCCAGCAATATTTCACCATAAACTGCACTTGACCCTAAAATTATTATAAAAATCATTCAAAAAGTGAAGCAAAAAAGAATTATTAATAAGGTTTTTTTTTTCTGAAAATATTAGTTAAAGGATGCAGTCAGACAAAAAAAACTTCATAGTAGAATAACCTGAATTTTAAAAAGAATGAAAGGATTTTTGTTGAATTTACTAAATAATAATATTATGCCATCCTTATCATTCTATCAATGCATATAAATAATAATGAATGAAAAATAAAACTAGAGTTATTTACATTAATAGAAATTCTAAAATAAAACTAAAAGAACTAAAAAAAAAATGATGTTTCATTGGTTTATTGAGTTGGAAAGAAGTAGGAATGCAAGAGATGTCTGTATAATGTTGCAAATTTAACTGAAACGTTGTTATAAACAAGGATAACAACATCCATAAAATCTTCGCTCTACAAATGAATCTGATCATAGATTATATGTAGAATATAAGTAGATATTATGACAGTGTAACAATGTCTTTAATTTAGGTTGCTAACATGGACATCATTTAGTGGTCAGTTCGTTTAAACTGTAGAAGATGAGTGGGTGGGGAGTATCGTTATTTAGCCCACTGCGAGTTTCACTTCATTAGAGAACGTGAAAACCTGATGTAACATCTAAGTTATAATGATATATGAATATAGACTACAGACTAAAGCGTTTTTGACATAATCTCTTGTCGTTTTTGAAACTAACTATAAAAATAATAAATTAATAATTAAATACTTCTTATAGTTGTGAAATAGAAATTGCGAATAAAATCATCCGTTTTATGATACGTTGAGTAGGTATTGTACAGCCTTTTAAGTATTCTTATTTTAAGTTTATTGCGCGTTTTTATCTTAAGTACTTTATCCTAAAGTGCTTTTGATATGTTTTACAGGAACTTTGTCAGAGATCCTCACTGTATATAGTATTTGATAGGCCTGTTTTTGGGCTAAAGCATTCGCCCTGCCAACTCCCATTACTAAAGGCTTACTAATAAAGAACAATTTTTAGTTACATAACGCGTTGAAATATATTTTAGCTGTTTTTGACGACCATCCCAAATGCAGTTTTGATGCAATTTCCCTGTGTAGATTTTGGTAAACATTTTCTGGAACAATTTTGTGCCAATGTTTAATAGATGAGAATAGAAATAATTACAATACTTCCGTCATTATTGGTTACATCATCAGCTCCCACCCTGGTAAACTTTAGTTTACCTATTAACCTGCGACCGTGGCTCAACACCTAGCCGAGAAAATGGCGAATTGGTCCCAAATTTTAGCGAATATATTGCGAATTCGCAAAAATAATGCTAAGATAAAAGCAGGTGAAACCACGCTTAATCTCAAAATTTGCTAAAACTTTCTAATTCGCAAAATAATGTGAAATAAAACCCATCAAAATCACTATATTTTAGCTACAAAAAATGGCGCATTCCCTCAGGGAGGTTTGTCATAACTCGTTGAAAATGGTTCTTACTGCTGATATGTCAAGTGCGCGATATGAGTAATTAGAGTAGGGGGAATGCCTTGGCCCATAAACAGATTCACTCATTACAATGTACCGTTAGGACTTCTCAACCAATGCTCGTGCAATCAAAGGGTAGGTTGTCTGTTGGATGTTACTTAACCTAATATCATGGGTGTTAAAGTATTATAAGAATGATGCTCAGAATATTCTAGATGATCACTTAATATTTGAAGGAGAATCCTTTTCTGAGGAGGTAAGGTAAGTTTTCTCATTACAACATTGAAATTAAAAATTTGAAAAGTCATTTGTGATAGATCTTAGTTTTCAACACAAAAATTTTCCAAATTAAATATAGAAGATAAAATGAGTATTACTGTAAGCCATGACCACTTTCGTCAAGGTCATGTGGTTGATATAAACCATCGGTGCTTTCCCTAAAATTGCCAACTGATTACAGCGGGGGCGGGGGGGGGGGGGGGGGGGGGGGGGGGGGGGGGGGGGGGGGGGGGGGGGGGGGGGGGGGGGGGGGGGG
>LS043759.1:0-18254 GCA_900241095.1 Acartia tonsa | reverse complement strand
AAAAAGGGAAGGGGGGAAGAAAAAAGAGATGGGAGAAAAGGGGGTTTTCCCCATCTCTTTTGAAGAGATTTTCTTCCTCCCTTCCCTTTTTCGGGAAAGAAAAATATGACGTAACTGCAATCCTGTTCCTTAAAAGTAATACAAAATCGGGACAGATTGTATTGTGTCGAAACCACCTATTTTCTAATTTAACAGACCAAGTTACAGCGATTAAAATTATCTTAATGTGACCATTAAAGGATGCAGTGGGGTTTCACTTCAATAAGCATTTATCTTTCTTAATCCTATACACAAGGAATAATTATTCTAGAAATCAATTATAGTAGTCCTTTCTTAATTTTTACACATCCAAGTCGCTATAAAATAGCAGACAGCATTTGCTAGCAGACGAAAAGGTTTCCACCAATGCAATCAGTTAGTTGTGTGGGTTATATATCTATATTTATTTTGTTTGTATCCTTTAAACGTATATTTTTCAGAATTTTTATTCCTAATGTAGAGATAGATCAAATTTCTTTTTCTACATTAAGATTCGCTTTCCTTGCATAACAATTTTGTAACAAACTCTCTACCAAATATCTAAAATCTACCTTGGACAAATACTAGGTTTTCCTGAACTATTGATTGATTTGTTCAGTGGCTTACAAAAGCTTACTGTACCTCATCAATTACCTCATACGGGCGGATATGCTGTCCATGACATTCAAACGCCTTGGTCCAACAACCCAGGATAACTAAGGGGAGCCAAATGTCTCCATTTCAGTCCAAACTCCCGGGTTATTAGGTTAAGTAACACCCATCAGACAACCAACCCTTTGAATGCACGACCTTTGTCTGAGAAGTCCTAACTGTGCATGGTAAGTAGTTGCGCCAGTTTATGGGCCAAGGCATTCCCCCTACTCTTACTATTTATGTCGCGCACCTGACACAGTAGCAGTAGGAACTATTTTTAACGTCTTTAGTTATGACGCGGTGTTGAGCCGAGATTCGAACCCATTACCTCCTCGAGGACGAGCGAATGCGCTATGCGTTGAGCCACGGTCGCGGGAAAAGCGGGTAATAAAAAATATTTATTTTACTCAAGAAATTAAATTAAATTAAATATTAAACATTTAAACATTTATTGAAATTTATGAATCAGTTTTCTAAATTAGAAAATTCCTTATATTTACTTGAAGCGAAGCTTTTCTGTAGTTAGGGCTGAAGGTCAACAATTATTTCAGCAAAGTTACTCCATAATCAAGGCAAAAATATACTCAATTGATAATCTAATTTTAATAATAACACTCTCTTATTTGCAGCTTCGTAAAAAATAGACTAATTATTAGACTAAACATTAGTTATCAGATATCAAACATTAAAATAACATTCCATATTGGTCTGTCATTGGAAAACATCATTTCTCAATATTATTATTAATTTTCTTTTGATAATGTCATCCTTGTTTAACATCATATTTACAATAATATATTACCAAAGATTTTCATTTGTTTTTTTGGTTTTATCATCACATTAAATTCTAGTAAAAGATATGATAAAAATCCACAAAAGGAAACTATAAGTGTGCATACAAAATTGCAAAGAAAGTAACATATATTTTTTTGTCAAATGAAGTTATTGGTACTGTGAAGAACCATCCATTTTTATTGCGGGACCTTGCATTAAAGTCCTAAATATGAGTTGAGTCCTTTTTAAGCTAAAGCATTCCGTTTAAACATTAAGTTATAATCTCAAAGGAACCACACATAACAGCTTTATTCAAGATTCAAATAGGCCAGTCATCAATCTCTCGAAAATTTGCTGATACGTTTCCATTTTGAGCTAAAGTTGTTGCAGTTTTGGAGGGGCATCTAAATAATTTTGTTCGGGCCTATAAGGGATTATTGGGGATAGGATGGAGAATAAAATGATTACACACCCAATAGATGAAAAACATAGGTTGAAAAGTTTTGTCAAAATTAATGCGAGAACGTGTTTGTGAAACTTTGGGGACCAGTATAATTTTCATCCCATGTTTCCTCTCATCTTCCCTGCATGCAATACGGGGCGGAGAGGGGTAAAGCGGGCATAATCTCTGTAAAAGGTTGGATTCGATACTCCTGATTCAGATTTGATGGCAACCTTTAGTTTTATCGGTGGATTCAATTACTATAAATCATCGCTAGATTGTGAATAAAGGCAGGGATGGAGGGGACATTAGGATATTTCATGAAATAGTCCTTAAAATTTTAGTGTAATGTTTTCTTATTCTTTGGAAGATTGGCTTATGAACTTTGGGGACTTTTATTGAATTTAATTGAATGGTTCATTAAGTTGAGTGTCCAAATTTTCTACCACTTATTGTAACCTACAGATGGGGTATTTTTAATATCATCTTTGATGATGTCAATCAATTTATCGGCCATTGTCTTATCCCTTTAGATCCCTAGAATAAAGAAGTATGTTTGTATAAGAAAACAAAAATTAAAACTGATAAGTCCATTAATATCTAAGAAACTATAGAGATTAGCTTACGTAAACAATTCAAACTTAAACACAAATCAGCAAAATATGTTTAATTTTATAATAATAGAATAATTTCAGTTAAGAATTATTTCTTTTCTTATATAAATCTTTCTAAACATTAACTGCTATTAATTGAACGCCTTTTTATGAAAATAGCTTTTTACTACTTTATAATTAGATTTTAATAAAAGTTGCATAAGTCTTAACCTCTAGCTGTTCATATTACAAATTGGTGGTTATACAATAAATTTACTAATAACTATTTTACAATTATACAAAACCAGGACAATAATATACAAAGAAGCGCAACAAAGAGACAATCAAATACGCTCACAAAAAAGGATTATAATAAGGCAGAATAAAGAAAAGAAGTAAATTGAGTAACAGCATAAAAAAGGCATAAAGTAAAACCTTAAAAATATCTTACATACTCAACTGGTGTAAAAAGTCATAAGATAAAAAGTATAATTTTACAGATATGTATACAACATTGATCTAACCACTGAAATTACATAATATTTAACCAAGATTTTCAAACTGTAATCCATGAATCTTAACCGCAAAATTGTTTCAATGAATGTTAATAGAAATCATTATTGTATTATTTATTATCTACTCATTGCAAGTTTCTTTGATACATTTCTTTT
The DNA here is from genome assembly GCA_900241095.1 of Acartia tonsa. Lineage (NCBI taxonomy): Eukaryota > Metazoa > Arthropoda > Copepoda > Calanoida > Acartiidae > Acartia > Acartia tonsa. The sequence goes on along the minus strand of LS043759.1, from coordinate 15,102 downwards.
TTTCTCTAATCATTAGTAGCGAAGCTACTCCTTATATTAAAACCTGTGCGTACGTGCATTTACGTAGAGTTAGAACGATTTTCTTGACGGACATTTGCATTAAAGAAAACATATGCATAACTTACAGATTTCATTGAGATTTTATGAGAATAATATTTACAAAACAAGGAAATTCAAGACTTTCTTACTAAAATAATGATCTTAATATTCAATTATATTTTTATACTTTACTTTAATAACATTGCTTAATTGATTTCTTTGTTCTCGTTGCTATACTACTTTTGATCAAATTATCCTTGTTTATTTTTAAAGTGGTCGACCAAAAATGGGCCATTAAAATAGCCAAGGTTGTACCAGAAATAATGTGCTATTATGCCTATTAAAATTAATAGTAGCAGCAACCAAGATAACAAATTATAAGTGGCCACCCTGCCTTTGGTATAAGCACGACTATTCTATATTGAGGCTTGGATAGAACGTCGATCTGTCCGTTAAAATTTTCTAGTTGTACTTTCGACATTTCAATCATAACGATTTCTATTTAAATGTTTAACTTTTTTAAAATTATTATTTTAAATAGATTCATAAATGGTGATTTCTTGTGTAAAAAGGTACCATTCTAAAAGTATAGCATTTATTTATTATGAGCATTATTGTCTTAGATGATCACTAATGTTCGTTGAACATTTTTCTAATTTGTTGAGCTTTGTTCTTATCTATATTGTTGTCCTTGTCTGCTTTGTGTTCATGTAGGAATGCTGTTTAATATATTTATGGGTTTCTTTTTTTAATGGTAGCACAGCATTTCTATTATTAGTTCTACAGTTGAATTAATATTCTAGATTTTTTGTGTTTTGGATTTATTATTTTAAATTACTTTGCCAACAGCTTTTTCGCCTTTTAAAGTATTTCTTTATTGAGACAAAATGTGGTAGTCTGTATGTAAAAATGTAAGCAGTTTTTTTAAAATAATGTTTTTATTCGACAAATTTGTGTTGGTCATAACTGTTCAAAACGGAATTATTAGGGCACTGTCGCCTCATTTATGCTTTGACACTGTGAACAATATAAAGCCGTTTTGCTATTTGAAATAATAATGTTATACAGCGCCATTCTTATGATTACATAAAGATTAAACATTGTTTAAAATTCTCTTTGCAATGTACTATTTTCTTTCTTGTTTAAAGAATAAGTGTTTGTTATCATGCGAATTTAGTAATTTTAAAGCAGTAGTTGATACTGCTGCAGTGTGCTAAGCCAATTAAAATGCCAAATTAGAATTCAGATACTTTGAGTCACCTAATAAACTTATAACAGTAGAAAAATGTACACAATGGAATTAAATTGTAATACTTAATGTTTGGTATATAGTTAGGTAAGGTTAGTCCCAAGTATTGGTTATACATCGGTGAAGCTAGGCCCCCTGCAGGAATATGTTTCTTGCTTGGAAACACTTAGAATTACAATAGAACCATAGAAAACCTTATAATACATTGAAATGCTGTAAACAAATCAACATAAGACTTTATGAATATTGCTATGAGGTAGATATAGATACCTTGTACTATTATTGATTGTTTATCATATGTGTTTAGGTAAATATCAGGCAAAATAGGTATTGAAATGATTTACTTTTAGTTCTTATTTTTGTAAAGAAGATTTTATATTGAAACTTTTTTATATAAAATCTAGAGTTAGACAATTCAAAAAAGAAAATCTCGGCATATATACAAACACCCTAATAAGTTATACCCAAAAAAATGGAAGCATAATGCAAATAACATAAAAAGAGAGGAAAAATTCGAACAAACAATTGAAATCGGCGCCAAAAAAACCTTTGAAAAAATGCATATTAGTTTGGCAAGGGTACAATGAAATATTTTGCTTCACTGCATATGTGTTTTTGCTTTACGCATTTTCAATGTAAATTAATTTAAGTAATAAAGTCATAAATGTTTTTGACGACTCTTTATTAAAGACTGTTTTTGAATTAACTTTTTACAAATAAAATTCCTTTTGGTTTCCATGTTCCTTTTCTTTTAAATTATAGGCTGTGTATGAAAGACTCCAGTAAGATAGATTTTCTTAGATGGGGCTGTACTTTTTTGTCTTACTATTAGACTATTAGATGCATGACCTATAAAAGTACTATGATTATGGAATAAAAAGGAGTTTAAGTCGACGGTCGTATTCAACGTTTTCTTTAGTTTAAAAGAAAATAAATGATTATGGTATTTAGAAAACATAAATTGTTTATTAAAAACAACCTATCTTTTTATAATTACTTTGTTTGTTAAACTTTAAAGTTTCGATTAATTCTTAGCAATTTGTAGTAATAATTATTTTAAGAATTTTCCGCGTTTGCATTACCCGATTTCTTTTATACGGAAAATAAGATAATATTTTTATAAAAATTATTAAAACAAGGTCGTGAACTTTTACATAATATTCAGGGTTACAATACTTGCATTTACATCTAAAAGGATAAAGTTGAATTTTTATTACTGCACTGTAATTAATTGATAAATATGTTATAGGATGGTTAAAGTAAAATAAGAGCCAACACAGCTCTGAAAAATAATTTTTTCCACTGGATAAAAACCGGTTCTGAACCGTGGTGAAACGGATTTATAATAATAGTATTCGTAAGATATACTAAAACTAGCGGCTTTGCCACAAGAGGTGATAAAAAAAATTTGGCGAAATACGTAAAAGGACCAAGTAGGTATATTCCCTGAAGAGTAGAATCCGATCGGTTCAGTGGTTACCGAGATCTTAAGGGACGGGCGGACGGACAGACAGACAGACATCGTTCTACTTTGTATTATAGATAAAAAAAAAATCAATTAAAATGTGTTTTTTCTTGCTAAATCGCGCAAGCGCAATTTTATTTTTCTTCGATATTATACAATACATATGTATTTAGTATATAAAAATTAATAAAAAATTATCATAAACTTCAAAACTTCCATATTACCAGTGGCTTCACTCATAGCTTTTGGGCTATGTTAAAAACCTTATTACTTTATATCATAGGAAACTAGCGCAAAAATAGTTATAAACTTTCCCAGTACATTGTAAGGAGAACCATATCGATTCAGCCGCTAGCGAGATATTTCGGTAAAGACAGACAGACAGAAATCCTGTTATTTTATAAGCATTATAAAAGGATTTTAAAATTCAATGCAGTTTTTTTTATCTAAGGTTGCTGATTATAAAGAGGTGTTCATGTTGTTTGATAGAGATGAAGATGGTGTTTTGTCTTTCTCAGAATTACAGGTAAAAAATATAATCTATTAAATTTTAAAAATATCATAATATTTTCTAAATACATATATTCGTTAGAAGAAAATAGCCGAGAAAACTAAGAAAACAAAAATATCTAGGAATCGATCTAGCACCCAAATTGACAAACATATGGACAAAACAATGTATAAATTAGATGCGCATATGTCATAGGAATCTTCACTATAAATTTCAGCTGTCTTTCTTTAATAGGAGCCGAGAAAATCACGTTTCCTCCACTTTATCTCTAACAGACGGACGGACGGACAGACGGACATTTCGAATTATAGAGTAGCGTCGCTACTAATAAGAAAAATATTTGTTGTAATTTTTTTCTAGGGGCGATTTCTCTTGAGAGGGTGGTTGTACCCTCTCCCAAACTATAAACCTTTATAGAACCATGAGAAGTGAAGACTTATAACGGTTCAGTGGTTAGTGAGATCCTTTGGTACAGACCGACAGAAAGATACAAGTACACAGAGATTCTGTTACTTTTTGTATAAGGATTGTCTAGAAAATTACAAATAATTTTAGGTTGTAATGAAATCTCTTGGACAAAGACCAACAGAAGAAGACTTGTTATCTGCTGTCAGAGAGGTAAACTTGTCAGGGATATAAAGGAAAAGACAATGGCCGATAATTCGATGTATGTTCCCAATGATGATATACAAAATACCCCAGAATGTTATCTTTGTAACCAAACGAATCAAAATTTAATAAAAGTCCCCAAAGTTGCAGATCTAACGAATAAGAAAACGTAAAAAAAAATAAGGACTAGTGAAATAAACAGTCTTATATCCCCTCCCTCCCTGATTAACTTGGTCACCACATCTAGGGCGTGCACATGATATTTACGAGGGGGATAGTGTAGGGAGTGTTGAAATTTAGAGGTTTTAGCCCAACATGAAGAGGAAATTGTGAAAATTTATAGGGCTTAGATAGAAGCAAAACTTTAATCAGTGACTCATGAAATAATTGAATGACAACTTCCATAAAAGCAAAGCTCTGAGATAAGGCAAGTTAGGACAGACGAACAAGAATACTTGTAGAGTGTTAGAATTTAAAAACTAGAATAAAAATTTATAAGTAAAATCAAATATAAAAATATGTTGCAAAATTTCTTAAATACTGGATATTGTTTATGGACTTACTTATATTTTTCATTTTTAGATTTTGATTTTTAAAACTTATTAATTTATAAATACTTTGTTGTCCTAGAAATCATTATTCCAGAAATTAGATAAAGAGGATAATTTCATCAAACAAAATAATGTTTAGAAAAAAAAACAGGATGTGTTAAATGGACATACGAACTTTATGGTAAAAGTTATAGAGTTGCAACGCTTTTAAAAGCATACCTAACTGTTACAGGAATCACCACTCAGAGTTTGAAATCTGTATAAGACAACTCTAACATGCCTAAAATAATTATAATTCTATCAGTTGCAGACGTACAGACAGAACCTAATCATAGAAAAGCTTCGCTTTAAATAAATTTTAGGTAAAATATTTAATTATAGGTTAGCGAAGATTACATTTATGACACAGTTGAATTCAATGAATTTCTTCAGCTAATGTCCAAACAACAAGAACAATCTTATTCACAAGATGATTTGGTCGAAGCATTCAGCTTATTTGACGAGGTATATTGTGTATATAGAACAGCTATACTATACCAATGGCCTATAAATTGATGTACATCTCCAATGACCATACACAAAATTACCCCTTCTGTAGATTACAATTAGTCGTTGAAAAGTCTGGACGCTCAAAATAATGACCAACCATCAAAATTCAATAAAACTCCTCAAATTTATTAAGCCAATAAGAAAACGTTATAATTAAACTATGGGGACTAGTGCAAGAAGCAGCCCCAATGTCCCATATCTCCCTGTATCTTTTGCCAATGTTAGAAGTCAAGTATAGAGGTTCAAGGGGTGTGGCTTCACTGAGTTAGGTCATGGTGTTAGTCTGTATTGCATATTACATGAAATTGCTTTTATCCAATTTCAAAATCATCAATATGTAAATTCTTTCTCCAGTATAGCTTCGAAACTGATTAATATCCGATGAATTAGATCCGGTTCTCATTTACACTGAAAAATTATGTATAGCATTGTATTATATCCAGTTTTCTTAGCTGTTTATAATACGATGCGATAAACAACTATTTTAATTGCAGGATGATGACGGACTGCTCACAGTTTCAGAACTTTCATTGGCTCTCACACAACTTGGAGATACACTCACTAAAAATGAGCTCAAGCAAATGCTAAGACAAGCAAAGTAAGAATTATCAATTATTGCAATGGAATTATTGTTTTTATACCAAAGACAATAAAGTACACTACCAATCTATTATGGAAGGATGCCTTAGCTATTCAACGGGTGCAACTAATTGCTAATCTGATGCATAAACTTCCAAACAAAGTAATATGTTTGACCGAAAGTCATGGGTGTTTTAGTGTAAAGAGTAATATAAATACAGTTTTCAATAATTACTACTTTGAAATTAATTTGTAATGAGATCTTTTATTGCTAGGTATATAACTGAACATGATGTTAGACCACTTGAGCCCACTCTAGATTCATCTGAAGATAAACCAAAGGAAATAACTGAAGTTTTGGACAAAGCTGACATTGAAGAGGAGACTATCAATTATAAAGGTAAAAATTGCAAACTAAAGCCACAAAAATTTAATGTTAAATTTATTTACTTTCAAAGTTTAAATTCTTTATTATAATTTCAGCTTTTGCTGAGTTCATGTGCAGCCAACTTTCAATCAGCAACCCACCACCACAAGCCTCAAATAATGCTTCTTCCCCCAAGGAAAACAAGGAAGTTGAACCTGCAGAAGCTGCTGATTCTGCTAAGCAAAGTCAAAATTGTGATGGAAAAGATGAGTCAGAAACTGACTTAGCTCAAGCTAGTTCTCATGATACTACTGCAGTGAAGGCTGCAAAAGAAGTAACTCTGGTCAGAAAGTGTGATCCTGTCCAATAGAAATATGAACATGATCCATAGTAATCCTTAAAGAAAATTGTATGGATATCAGTCTGTGTTTCTGTCTAATATATCTGTCGGGAGTGATTTCACATCGTCGGATCATGCTAACCGCTGAACCGATATGGTTCTCCTTTATAAACTGTATCTCCATTTGGTCCAGAAAAGGTTTTTAACTATTTTATAAGTATGGAAAACTTCCACTTAAGCAACAAAGAGAATTTACCCCAAGAAAAAAATACCCTATCCCAGAATTATTTTTTAATATTACAAATTTAACTTGGAGGGCCCTCGAGGGTCGACTTGCCCCTCCCCTCTGTTGCCCAAGGGGCGTAGCCGCTTGTAATTAACACTTAGTCATGAAAATGTATTATGAATTAGTCAAAATAAAATTATAGTATAGCCATGAACGTGATGAAAATTGTATTGGAGAAATATTTTACCCCACTAAATTGTTAAAAATCTAATTTGTAATAATTTCTAAATTGATCTAGCAATTTTTAAAATATTCATTCACACCTATTTTTAAAATCCAAAACTTGTATAAATAATTTTTTTCTCAAATAGACAATCTAAATATTCTGGTGATACATAAAGATTAATAAAAATGTAAAGATTATAAATGAAATACAGATTTTAATAAAATTGTACCTACTTGTTTTAGTTGTTCCGGCTGAATCTAAATTCCAAGTTTATATATTATATTCTCTTATTTATGTTTGTTGTAAATTGTAATTTGTGCAGAGATTTTAAGAGATAAGACAATTGCTGATAAATGATACTTTATCCCAAAGTATAATAAACAGGAAAACTCATTCTGAGATTAGAATTTTTACTTGAAAAGCTTGGACACAAATAATATGTAAAGAATCAATTCAATAATATTATATAACAATACCCAGTTTTTGAGTTTTCAAACTTCGGGTACAGTATGAGTTTATTAATATTTTATTTATATCTTGTAAATGGAAGGCGTACAAAAAATATTATTTGAAAACAAAGATTACTCAAATCATAAATGAGAAACTGAACAAATTACATGGGCAGACTAACGAACTTTGAATGTAGATAAACAATGTATTCATGATCCAGTAACATTCGGAATAAACATTCTATATATTCCAATCCCAAAATTTACCTAATTAATTTCAAATAGATTGGAAAATTCTAACATGACTTAATTAACGATAGAGATAGAGTTTGACTGACTGACTCTAAATAAGAAAACTATCGCTTTTAAAAATATCAAATTCTAAATGCCCTAAATTCCTTATTGGAAAAAAAATAATAAGACGACATTGATCGGTTTGTTTCAAACTATTACGTGGCATTTTACATAAATTGCGAAACAACAGAAGTGCCGTATGATTAGTTTGAAGCTGCCTAATTTTTTAGCCTAATAAAAAAAAACAAGAATTTTATAAAATATTTAAATTAATGGAAGATTATAGAATGAAAAATTGATTTTAGTTAAAACAATATTAATAATACATACAAATCTAAAAAAATATTTGGCACCTCTGTCAGAGACTTGTAATATATTTGAGTTGTGAAATGAATCAATTCTAAATATTTTTTTATTATTTTGTTTTGATGGAATTAGATGAATTTTACATTAAGAAATATTTTTTTTAAGAAGCACATACATTTATATATATATTTTAGAAATAAGAATCTATATATCTAGGATGGCTCGAAACTGTTATTTTACACGTAAATTTAAATTAATTAATGATAAGAGGTGGGCGCGCCGGGTTCCCATTTTTCTTCTATCCATGAATCTGTTACTTTCATCAAAGAGACATGTCTGGATTTACTTTTTTTAATTATTATGATTTATCCTTTTATGAATCTTACAGTTGTTTCTAAACTAAAAAAATGTTTTCAACTCAAACTTAAAGTACCTACTTGATTTTTATTTTATCTTTTGGAAATGTATTAAATATATTATTTTTCTGTTCTTGTTTTTACGATAGATGTTTTAGTGAAAAAAAACTTAATGTTATACAACGTATGAAAAGTAAGGGGGAACATGTAGGATCCTTTTAAACAAAATTCCCAACCTTTTTTTATTTATGATATACACTTAATTGTTGAAACGTAGTTCTAGACAAGTTTTCCGCTAGCTAAATCCCAGAAACTCGATAATTTGAAATCCTGAATATAATCAATAATTCTTTTAGTCGTTGCCCCAGTAAATACTCTTATATTATTAAACGACCTAATAAAAAAGAGGTTGACATATAAATATTTTTTTTATTCACTTTCTTTTCAGAAAATAATTTTCAATATGTGGATGCGTGGCTTAAGCAGAATATGCAGCATTAAAATAAATCAACCTTTAAAGGCACATCAAATGTTACTGGTGCCAAGATGTACACCAACCATATCAAAGTTTATGTACTGTACCCCAACCCAACCTAATTCAGAACAGAAAGTTGACAGACCTCAAGGAATAGGGGGTAAAGGAAAGCAGACAACACTTAAAGGTCCCATTAGTTGGAGAAACCTAGCTGTTAGTGGTGTTTTTATGGGCTTTCTGTACGGTGTTTATTACTATGCCCGTAGTTTGAAAGAAGACGCAATTGCTAAGGAACGTAAGAGAATAATAGGAAAAGCTAAAATTGGAGGAGCCTTTGAGTTGGTGGATCACACAGGCAAAACAAGAAAAAGTGAAGACTTTATTGGCCAGTGGATTCTACTCTACTTTGGCTTTACACACTGTCCAGATATTTGCCCTGAAGAATTAGAGAAAGTTGCAGAAATTGTTGATTTGTTTGAAAAAGAAAATAAAGTTATTCAACCTTTGTTTATTACAGTTGATCCCAAGAGAGATGGTGTTAAAGAGGTTGCTGAATACGTTCAGGAATTTCACCCTAAACTCATTGGACTGACAGGAACAGAGGAGCAGATCAAACAAGCGTGCAAATCTTATCGTGTTTATTTCAGCCCTGGTCCTGCGGATGATGATGATGATTATATTGTTGACCACACAATTATTGTCTACCTAGTAAATCCTGATGGAGATTTCGTAGACTATTATGGACAGACTAAAACTGCTGAAATGATTGCTCGTTCTTTGCGACACCACATGGCTAAATTTGATATGGATACCAAAGGAATTTTAGACCTTATTAAGGATTTTAAAAAATAGGTTATGTTTTGTGATTTTCCAGATGTTTTTCATGGATTAAATCATTATTATTACTAGATTTTAAAAATCTGATTTTTTGTAATACTTATTATAAAGTAATTATATGTGTTGATTAATGTTTCACATGAATATATTTATATTTTTAGCTCCTCGTTTTGCACACCTTAATAATTTGATCTAATGTAAACTATAACTGTTCTCTGTTTTTCAGAATCATGTCAAATAACCGGAAGAAACCATCAATTGGTAAGTCATTTATAATCATATATAAATGGGGGCGTCGTGGCTCAGTGGTAGCACTCTGAGCTACGGTGATGAGAGTTCGAGTTCCTTAAGAATAAAATTTTATTAAGTAAGTTTGGATACTCAATAGTCACGTACATGTTATCAGTACTACCCTTTTGCTTGAACGTTAAGATTGAGCTGGCCATAGTGGTTATACACGAGTGTCTCAACCTACTCCATAATGACTAAGGTCCAAAATTTAAGAAACTTTGGCTTATCATTATCAATCAATCAAAACGTAACCTTTAAAGATTTTTTATTCAAAAGGGGTATTTTCCTAGCTTTAATCCATTACTTTTAACATTACTTCTAAAGTTTTTGTAGATTATAATTTGTTAAGTAGAAAAAGGAAATGTAAAATTAAAATCATCTGGAAAGCTTTTTATGGGTGTAACACTTTAATACCTAAATATTTATTTTAAAATCATTTTGTTTTGTTTAGAATGCACTAATTTGCACGAGTACCTGAAAAGTTTACCACAAGAGATTCTTGACAGTTTATACAATCATCCTGCCACATGTTTGGCTGTTTACAGGTACTTTTCAATAAAAATGATTAGGTATAATATTATGTGCTTGTAATTAAGTGGCCACTGCACTGGTAGTAACTATCAATTAATTCATACGGGCGGGTATGCTGTCCATGGCACGTGACTCTAATGTTAGGTCGAACAATCAAGGATAAGTAAGGGGAGCCATTCTCTTTATTTTAGTCACCTGGGTTATTGACAAGAAACTGGACTTAAAATAACCTTGCACCATAAAAGGAAATGAACTACTTAGGTATCACACTTAATAAATACTTGTTAATTTTCTTTTCTTCTCACAACATGTTTCAAACAATATTAAATTTATTTTAGAGAACTTCCAGCCCTAGCCAAGCAGTTAATAGTGAGATTACTGTATATAGAACAATCCATACCTCAAGCTGTTGTCAGCTCTTGGGTTAGTCATCAATACCAGTCACATAGTAAAAAGACACAAGAAACATTAACTAGTCTTCGAGTAAGTTGTTTTTATATTTTTTAAAAGATTTAATTAGAAACTTGAAAAAGATTATATTTCTCTTTAAAATTATATCACTTGAATATCTGTTTTTTTCACAAGTAAAAAACATTATTTTTTGGTTAATTTTAGATATGGAAAGAAGCAATAATGCCAGGTGGCTTAACTGCTTGGATGCTAAACGCAACATTCCGTGCTAACCTAAGAATAGCCCTAGTGGGCGGAGGCCGACCCTGGACAATGTCAGCGTATTTAGAAGAGGATCCCAGGGCCAGAGATATTGCTTTCCTGGATAATTATGCAGCTGAAAGGTGGGAAACTGTTCTACACTATATGGTGGCGAGTAGTCAACAAGCTGGCATCTCTGAGGACGCTTCAAATACATTGCTACAGGTAATTAGATGAAGTTGAAATGATTTATGTTTATCGTTTAAATACGCATACCATCAAATAATAAGTTAGGTAAAAAGGATGAATAATAATTCCACATAAATTCTTGTTATTTCATAGTTTATATAGTCATCACATCAGTATTATAAATTATTAGTGAAGATCAAAACTGCCACTTCTCAATTACTTCATTCATATCATATAATTGAAACTCTTCTTAGTAGGGATGACACCTCCTATATTTGTGGACTAACTTAAATTGATATAAATTAAGAATTTAAATGAGTTAATATGTTTTCAATCCTCTAATGACAAAAAGCAAAAAGTTTGAAAAGCCAAGTTATATTTTTATTACCTAAAGTTTTTCTTTTCTACTTTTGGACGCAAATGTCATTGTTCTCAATGAATGTAGATTATAAGTGTATATAATGACAGGGGTAAAATTGTCGTCAATATAGGTTGCTAACATGGAACTCATTTATTGGTCAGTTTGTTCATCCAGTAAGAGGGTAGGGGATGAGGTAAAGCGGGTGGACGGGGGAAATCTTTATTTTAGCCCGCTGCGAGTTTTACTTTATTAGAAAACATTAAAATCTGGTGTAACATCCAAGTAATAATATATCCAATTTGTTACGGGAAATCCTGAGAATTTTTTGTTTAGTCTGGTCTGATGGCCCGTGATGAAACACAAGACAATGCACCTGTGATAACAAGATCTGGTTTTCAATTTTTACTTATGGATAGAAGTAGTCAGGTACACTACAATTTTTGATGAATTAGCAGCTCCTAAACAGATCTAATTAATTTTAACCTAACTACAAAGTGGAGATAACCTTATATTTTGTGTAAGTTATTGTTGTGGAAAAAAATCGATGTCAATTTTATTATTTATATATTTTGACATGCTTGGATCACTACCATGGTTGCCCCGAGCCAAGATGTTTTTTTACGATGTCTTTTTTTTATTTCTAAAAGCCTAGGTAATATATGTATATAAAGGAAATTGACCAAGAAGTGATAAGTACAAATCTGTATTAAATCATATTTTTTATGTATAAAAACGAAGAAAACTGCGAAACAAGGATGACAACATCAATACGTAGCGAAGCTCAAAAACCTGAAAGGATATCTAGTTATTTATGCTCCATTATGATGGGAATGTTGAAAAAAGTTTCAGCCTTAGCTCTTAAATAGGAGCATAGAAAATCACATTTCCCCGATTTCGTGTCTTACAGACAGACAGACGGACATTTAGACTTATTGAACTAAGAACACATAGAACACCTCAATATTGTTGAAATGATTTTAGGTTTGGTATTTTATCCTGCAGTATTTAAATTCTGTGAGTGCCAGAGGAATGAGTTTAGTAGAGTGTTTATCATTTCTCTTTCAGTTATCATTTTCTCAACTAGGCAAGGTATGACATTTCAATTATCTCTACATTTTTTAAATCTTTATATAAAAGAAGTAGGATGACTGTGTATGTGAATGTCCTCCCAAGATATTGCAAACCCCTGGACAGATATGGTTTTTTTATGGTTTTATTTTCAAATCCATTTATAAAAGCCAACCACAAATGATAATATTTTAGGATTACAGTACGGATGGAATGAGTCAAGGTTTATTAACTTTCCTTCAACATTTACGAGAATTTGGCCTTGTTTATCAACGGAGGGTAAGTGTATTTTTTTATGGGGATAATATCATAATTGGATGAGTGTTTGTTTCACCTCCAACCTCTTCCGTTTTTTATAGTATAGTCACTTCTCAAAAACTTTATACTTTATGTAGTCAACTAGTGGCTGTGCGTCCCCAGCTTCTAAGGGCCTGTATTTGATGGGCAGTAAAAAAAAATTGCCTAAAACCACTCCATGTATGAAACTTTCCTAAAATGAAGAACTCAATCTGTCAGAAGTTATCTTATGCTATACAAAAAAAACTTACTTTTCTATATAGTAGGATAAAATTATAGATAAAGCCATTTTTAAGTTCTACATTTGTAACTTCTGGACCTATTATCCCATCTGCCTTGTTTTTCAGATACCAGCATACTAATAACAAATAATTGCAAAGATTTTTGTCAATTATTACTAAATGTTTAGAGGACCTCTGGCCGTTTTTACCCCACCCGCCTTGCCTTGAACATAGCATCTGGAGATACCAAAGCCAAGCTTGCTGCAGAGCCAACGGAAGGGTCAGCTTTTTTTATATAATTTTTATTCATCGTATTATAGACAGTTTTCCGCAGTTTTTATAATAAAAAAATCATGATTGAAAATAGTTTTGTTAGCCCCTAGTGGCCGAAGGCCAGGACTAACAATACTGGTATTAATTTTATAGTCTCTATTTTGATATTCGTGGAAAATTTACTGTAATACGATGCTATAAACGATTTTCAGTATAGCTATGAACTTCTTCTAATCCAGCGGATATTAATCGGTTTCAAAGCCATACTCTATATTATATTCTATGTATAACGGATAAGCTTTTTAAAGATTTACTGTCAAATTATTTGGAACTATAACTGAATAGGATTTGTACCTCGGTGATAGTCAAATCCTATTTATTTAAGAATATACCTATTTTTTTATATCTTGCTCATTAATTATGACTAATACATCATGTAAGACCCCTCAAATAAATTTGGTAGGAATTCAACCAAAATTAATCAATCACCTAAATATTTAAAGTTTAAATAATTCTTATATTTGTTTTTAGATATATATTTTTTTTATTAGGTACATCGTTGTGGAGACAAATTATCGTGTGTATGCGTACACTGATTCTAGTTTACAGCTTGCCCTTATTGGACTTTTCTCTGATATGCTCTACAGGTAATATTTCATATTGATGGATATATTATTACTTGTACTCAGATAAATTGATGCTCGCAGCTGGCTAAAATAACGATACCCCCGTCCACTTTCGATTACCCCATCCCCGTGAACGAACTGATCTATAAATGAAATATCCCCTTTCCACTTATGTCCTATATCAACTCGTCATAGTGTATCACCATTTACGATGGAAGAAAGCAAGGACAATTTTTGTTCATTAGTAGCGCAACACCAACTTATCAAGGTTTTATTATTGATGTAAAAGAACAGTAATGAAAAAGACATTTTTTTTACCCATTTCCTCGAGAAAAAAAATATTTTTTTTGGGGTAAAATTGGCAAATTATGTCTAAACGTCACTCTCACGTATTAATGTTCTCGTTAGTCAATTCAAAATACCTTTGCCAGGAAAACAAACATTTAAAGAGTTGCTTCACATTTAAGAAACTTCATTTCATGTAAGGTAGCAATTTTATTTTCTAAGCGTTTATTCCATCCCCTCCTACTGGAATAACGAACTGACCAATAGATGATGTCCAAGTTAGTAACCTAAATTGGCGACAATTTTTCTACTATCTTAATATCCACTTATATTCTAAATCTATTTTTTTAGGTTTCCTAACATGACTGTAGCTCTAATAACCCGAGAATCTGCGAGGAATGCTTTTCGTGGCGGTATCACAGCAAATCAAATTATTACTTTCCTTAATCTTCACGCACATCCAAAGGTATTAGTTTAAATTATTTTAAAAATATTAGTAAAGTCATGATACTTTTATATATACGCTATCTAGATTTCTAAAAGCAGATTTTAGCAAGGTTGATTTCGAATTCGAAAATATTGAGATTTTAGGGATTGAGTAACTCACAATTAGATATAACATTTAAGTATAAAGAGTAACTAGAAGATTTAAATCAATTAAAATCTGTCTCTTTTTTTCAGCGATTTGTAAGAAAGGAAACTTTCCTCTAAATCTGATGATATTTTATAGATATCATGTTATTTGTCATTTAAAAAAACTAAAATAACTTTGTGTGTAGATGCTGAAGGATGGCCTATCTCAATTACCTCCGACAGTCTCCGACCAGATCCGGTTGTGGGAGCACGAGCGAGACAGGTTCACATTCACCGAGGGTGTCCTG
>LS043757.1:0-11829 GCA_900241095.1 Acartia tonsa | reverse complement strand
TTATTTTAATACTTCCCCCAACAATTGTTACAATGAAAAAGGGGTGAGTATTCATGCTCTCATCCTTTTTCCTTATGCTTAAAACCTTCCTAAAAGCAGTCCGGCCGACAAGGGTGTTTCATACATAATTATGTTCCATATTGATGGGAATGTTGACAAGAAGTTTCAGCCGTCTATCTTTTATAGGAGCTTAGAAAATAATGTTTCCTTCAAAACGTTTCAGACAGACCGACATATGGACTGACAAATTTTAGAGTAGCTTCGCTATTAAAAAATTAATTGCCTTCTGATCATTTGTAAGGAATTGACTTATATTTCCGACGCCGTTAGCTGTTTTCAAAGACCCAATACAAAATCGGGATAGGGTCCCTACCCAGTTGGCAGAGTTACATATAGCTGATGCCCCCTCTATTTTTTTACTTTAATTAACTAAATATCATAGAATCATAATAGAAAAAGTATACGACAATTAATAAAAGGTTTATGATGAATAAGTCCTGAATAGATTTGCAGGTCTGATATGTAATCAAAAGGGAGTACATATTATTTTGTAATTAAAATATATATATAACAGTAATAAGAATTCACACAGCCATAGAATATGCTTTAAAAGTATTCCATTGCATAGCCCAGTTTTTTCTTATAATTTCGGCTTAGAATGTACTTTTATTTTCAAAACATTGCATTGATACTCAGGGAGGATAGGAAGAATGCTATTTTAAAAATCGATATATTGTTACTTGGATGATGCACCAGATTTTCATGTATTTTGAGAAAGCGATGCTCGCAACTGGCTAAAATAACGTTACCCAACATCTAACCCTTTACCCATTCTCCACCCCTCCTACTGGAGAACGGAGTGACCAATAAATGAGAATCATATTAGCAAACAAATTTTTCCCCTATCAATATATCCTATATCCATTATTTAAAATAATTTACGACACTTTTTCTTAAAAACCTGGCATTAAAAAAATAGGACCTCTACATTTACTGGGGATAAGGGTGGTGGTTGTATTTTTTCGTCAATTGTCATATCTCTGGTTCCCTTATTAATGCTATACAAATACATCTGGTAAAGTATCATGTAAACTATCTACATAACTACCACACCTGCCTTCAACTAAAAGTGGACCAAATGAAGTTTTTTTAAAAATAAAATCATTTGTTACAGCTGTTAATTATACAAGTTTATCTAAAACAAATGATATTGTCCTTAGAATTAGGAACAGATTCCAAAATATATATACGATACAGTTATTGCTTTGAATTTTATTTTTAAAATACTATATACTATACATTGCAATTGTTTCACAACCTATAAGCAAAAATGTACTAGTTTTGTAAATTATGAAAACCTAATTTTTTGTTGAAGCATAGTGTGTAAGCTAGAAATTTCAGTATTTAGCCCCTAGCTACCAATAACAATTGATTTGTTAAATCGTGGAAAACTTAATTTTTGTTGAAGCGTAGTGTGTAACAATGAAAGGTCAGTATTTAGCCCATACTCTCAGTCTGATTAATCTTCTTGGAAAACCTAATTTTGGTTGAAGCATAGTGTGTAACATAGAAAGGTGAGTATTTAGCCCATACTCTTAGTCTGATGATTATTCTTAGAAAACCTAATTTTTGTGGAAGCATAGTGTGAACCATACACATGTCAGTATTTTGACTAAAATCTCAGTCTTATAATTATTGTTAGAAAACCTAATTTTTGTTGAAGCATAGTGTGAACCATAGAGAGGTCAGTATTTAGCCCGTAGCTACCAATACTATCAGTCTGAAAGTGCATAATGTTTATCTAAACACTTATAGGAACCTAGAAGGGAGGGGATAAGACAATGGCCGATAAATTGATGTACATCCTCAATACCGATACACAAAAATACCCCTTCTGTAGATCACAATTAGTGTTTGAAACGTTTGGACAGTTAACTTACTGAACAACCTATCAAAATTCAATTTAGGTTTCAAAAAAGTGTTAAGCCAATGAATAAGAAAAAGTTATTATAAAACTTTGGAAACTAGTTTAATACACAGCCCAATGTCCCCTCCCTCTCCTATGAACAATACACTTATCTAAAGTAGATTATCAGCCATCCTTTTTTCTTCTTTTTCTTAATGTTTATAGTTTTTTTACCTCTAATCACCTGCACCTTAAACTTTAGTTTAAGGGGGATTAATATCAATAAATCCGTTGATATTATGACAGGGGAAAAATTGTCGTCAATTTAGGTTGCTAGCATGGAGCTTATTTATTTGTCAGTTTGTTTCATACAGTAAGAGGGGAGGGTATGGTTAAAGGAAGTAGAAGGTGGTAATATTTTAGCTCGCTGCTTGTTTCACTTTATTAAAGAACATAAAAATCTTATGTAAGATCCAAGTAATAATATATCCATTAGTGCATAAGAAATTTTCATACTTTATAATTCTAATTTTCCTAAAAATTTGTGTTGCTCTATCTACTGTTATTAAGTCTATTTTCTACAATGTGTAAACACATCTATGATATAAATAAAGCATTTCTTGCAACATACAATTAGTTTGGTCGAGAGAGGGGTAACTAACGTAAAAGATTATTTTAATTTGAAATTAAAAACACCATAACTGTAAGTTTTAGAGTGTTCATTTCATAATAAAGTTTTCTAGTGGTTTTCCTAGTAAAGCCCAGAAACTCCTCCTTATTTTCGTAGGCTAGGTTAGTTATATAAGGTAAATTTATAGTTTAAAGGCCCCACTCCATATTAAATTCCCTCTTCCCCCTTATGGAATTTTTTTTAAAGGGGAAGGGATCGGGGACGTCCAAGCTTTTAATTTTGAGGGGGGTTTTCTATGTCCCTTTCAACATTTACCACATCTACTACTTTTTTTATAGTACAACATCGAACTTATTTTATTCAGTATTTTATTAATTATTTCATTCATTTTTGTAATCTAATGCAAAATTATTGTTATTTTTCAATATTATTTTAATGAAAGTCCTCAAGTCGATGTTTTTTGTTACCAAAAATATCTTTTTCACTTATCTCTTAAGTGTGTAAAAAGTAAGATCCTTTTCTGAGTACCAAATTTAAGAGCTTTAAATACAACAGGGGTAAACGGAATATTGCTCAGGAGAAAAATATTTCCCAAACAATTTTAATAGTTATTTCTCGCATTAATCTTATGATTGTACATTTTTATATTCGTAGAAAGCTAGATATAATACGATGCAAGACATAGTTTTTTCGTATAGATGAGAACCGGTTCCCATCCACTGGATTCGAATGAATACGAGAAAATGTATTATAAGTTTATAAGGCGCTATTTCACAAAGAAAATTATCTTATATAATCTCAGAGAAAAATTGGGCTGTTAATTACCCTAGTCCCCAAAGTTTTTAATATGGTTTTCTTATTGGCTTAACAACTTTGGGGACTTTTACTGAACTTTGATTGTTTGGTTCATTAAGCTGGGTGTCTAAACGTTTTAACCACTAATTGTAATCTACAGAAGGGGTAATTTTGTTTATCAATTGGAAATGTACATATTTTTATTTGCCATTGTCTTATCCCTTTAGATCCCTGCTAAAATTAAATATTTAAAGAAACTTTATTTTGTTTCCAGATATCCTTTTATATCCCTGAAAGTTTTAGTTGTTGAAAATATCTAACATTTGTATTTTTTAAATGTAATGTGCATTTCAAATGTTATAGTACGTATTTTAAAAGTTTTTACATAAATAAAGAAATTGTTTATAAAGTTTTAGCAGTTTTATTGGACACACTCGTAGACACTTTATACAATTTACCCAATTGACTTTGATGGTGAAAAAAAGATTTAAAACAATCATATTTGGAGTTTAGGTAGAAAATGAATTGTTTTTTTTTGTAGAGATAACATTTTGGCGAAATAATAGTTATTTATCCCAAAAATTATATACAGCTTTTCCATGGATATTTAAATTAAAAGATAAAAACCACTTTGTAAATCAACCTTTTACAATTAAAAAATAAACAGCCGGAAAACTAAACCTTTTTTTAAAATTCAGTGCAGTCAAACAGGTTTAAATTTAAGGATTAGTCGCGTCTGAAGCGCAGCTGCCGAGCCCTACTATTTACGCGGCTGACGCGCAGCTGCCGAGCCCTACTATATACGCGGCTGACGCGCAGCTGCCGAGCCCTGCTATGTACCTGGCTGCAGTGTTGACGTAGTTCTCCGATTAAATCACTCATCTTTTCAATCTCTTCCTAAAATTATAAATTTCCAAATTATTAAAACATTTGTGAAAATTTTTCCAGTATGGCTTCAGAACCGATTAATATCCGCTGGATTATAACTAGTTCTCAGCCATACTGAAAAATCTTATATGGCATGTTATAAGAAAAAATTTTCCACAACTAAGAAAATTAAGATCTCAAGATTAATACCAGTCATGTTATTCCGGGCTTCGGCCAGTTTAAGCTAACAAAACTGGCATTAATCCTCTATTTCTTTAATTTTACTATCCGCGGAAAGGTTTATTTAATACGATTAATACCTCTTTAACCAAGGGAAAATCATATAGTAATTATTTTTTTTATGGGGTAATTTCTCTATAGATAGTGGTGGTACCCTCCCCAAAACACTTATACACCGTTCCAGGATATATAAAACGAGAAAGGAAATAGGTTCAGCATTTAGCGAGATCCTTCAGTACAGACAGGCACACATATATACTGTTATTTTTACATAAGTATTGTTTTACCTTTAGAGTATCTTGTTCTTTTCTTTTCTCCTCGACCATTTCTTTGTAATTATTTCGTTCCTCTTTTAGTCTCCTGTAAATAATGGATATTAGATATACATGGATATATTGACATGAGAAAATTTGGCGCCAATTTAGGTTGCTAATAAGCACCTTTTTTATTGGTAAGATCGTTTAAGTAGGAGGGAAGGGGATAGTATAAAGGGGGTGGATGGGGGATATCGTTTTTTTGCCAGCTGAGAGACAGAGTATCACTTTTTTAAAGTGCATGAAAATCTGGTGCAACATCCAAGTACTAATAAATCGATTCCTGTAATATATATTTGTTTATTTTATGTAAATCTTATATATTTGTTAAGTTGTTTTAAAAACGATGTATATTTACTTGGATGTTGCACCAGATTTCCATGTACTCTAATGAAGTTAAACTTTTAGCTTTACCCCCCTTTACCCCATCCCATCGCCTTCAACTAGATAAACGAACTGACCAATAAATGAGGTCTATATTAGCAAGCTAAATTTATGTAAAATTACCCCTTTTAATTATATCTACGCATAGCCGATATCCATTTATATATCTTATGTATATTTGTACGGTTTTAAAGACAGTTGCCATCGGATACGTATTTAAAACTAATTTTTAGTTGATATCTGCATGTTTCTTTTAATTTCAATAGAATAAAATGAAAAAAGTACAAAATTTGTACAACGATTGCTTGGCAAATAATATTTTGCAGGGCTCGGCAGCCGCGCGCCAGCCGCCTGAAAGCCTCAGGGAAATCATTTAATCAACTTTTACCATTTTAAAAATCAGCTGGAGGCCTAAACCTGACCCCAATATGGTAATCCTCTTTTTTTAAAAGTTTTCTAAGCATCTAAACGTGTTTAAATTTGAGGCTTAAAAGCGACTGCCAAACCATTATATCTACAGTATAAATAGTTAAAATACCTGGCGAGACTTTTATATTTATCCTTTTCTGCTTTGTCGACAGTTTTGTCCTTGTCTTTACCAGCTTCAGCCTTCTGAAGTTGACCCTCCAATTCGCTGATTTTTTCCTCCATTGCCTAAAATTAGCAACAGTTATTTCAATAAGCTTCAAGTCTCTAAAACTAATTTACAATGAGGGATCTTAAGGGATAAGACCGTGTATGAAAAATAATATAATACACCCCAAATTTTAATTTTTAAAAATTTAGATTAAAATTGTTGGTTGAAAAGTTTCTGCTTTTACAAGCGGGTGCACACCTAGCATCTAAAGACTCTGTATATAAAGGAAGGGAGGAAGGGGGAAATAAACAGCTTAAGGGCTTGGATAGGAAATCAAATAAACACAATCCTGTGACCAGTGTTTCGGAGCCGGGAGCCGTGAAGCCGCCATATTTTGCTGGAGCCGGAGCCGTAATTTTCGATAAAAAACGGCTCCGGCTCCGGACTAGATAAATAAAGAGATTTTTTATAAATTATAATTTGATAACTCTGTTTTGTAATGTGCAAATTCCCTTTTTAAGTTTTTCAAGTCCATTTTTATCAATATTGAACTTTTAAAATCTTCAAAAGTAAAAAAAAAATCTTTTATGGGGGGAAAAAATATGTCGAGTTTTTCTTCATTTTAGGTCGGAGCCGAGGCTGGAGCCGGAGCCGCACCAAAATCAAACGGCTCCGAAACGCTGCCTGTGACTAATACTAGTAACTACTAACTAATTTATATAATGCTCATATATTCGCACAGAGACTCTAGAGATTTACTTCAGTAGGAAGGAAGCCTAAAAATAGTATAAAACATATATAATCTACAGAACTATGTAAAGCTTTTCTGAAAATGATAACCCATTTGGACTAGCTAATTACGATTTCTTATAATTCAAAGAAAAAAGTATTATAGACTTGCGGCTACGCCCCTGAAGCATTTAAGGGGAGAGGAGAGGGGATAATTAACCCTTCAAATTTGAATTTAAAGTAAATTACTTTCCCTGGACCATTAAAAGCTTCTCAGTAGAGGAGGACCATATCTGTTCACTGGTTTTTGATCAAGACAGACTGACATCATATTACTTTTATATAAGGATAATATTGGAATTTTTGCATCTAAACTAACACTAACACAGTTTTCCAACAATACTATCTGCATCCAAGCCCCAACTCAACCTGACCTAACCCCAATGATAGCCAACAAAACTTACCTTAAGTTGGTTATGGTAAGAATGTACAATATCGTCCATATTCTGATCATCCATAGTCTCGTCACCATCTACAATAGGCGCATTTTTTTTCGGCTTCTTTGTACAAGTATGAGTTTATGAGTACAAGATAGTAGAACTTAATACACCGCTTTCTTTTCACAGCCTCGCTTTTATGGATGTTTTAATATTTGTAAATCTGTATTAAAGTTAAATGATAGGTGTGAATGCTTGCATTAATGTGCTTTATTATCATAGGAATCAGCATTATAAAAGGATATTATTAAAATACCAATAGGAACCTATAGTGGATATTCAACGACCATAGGGGAAAAGTGTGGATATTCAACTACTCTTGGGAAATATGCGTGGATACTTAGCTAATATTGGGGAATTTGTGGATACTCAGCTGGTATTGAGCCGTAATTTCAATATCAATAAAAGGCAAGGAGGGAGGGGACATTGGGTTGTTTATTAAACTAGTCCCCAGAGTTTTGTAATAACGAGTTCTTATTAGTTTGCTTACCAACTTTGGGGATTTTTAATATACAGATAACTTTTAATTATGCCAACCAATGAGGATCATGTCCAATACCTCCTCTCTTTTTGGCAGTCGTGGTAGAACGTGAATGTGAATAATTTACTTTATTTTTATATGCAAATTATTCATTTTATAAAATGCCATTTTTAAACGCGATCGTTCTGATATACGTTTAGATATAGTCTTTCTAGTATGGCCTCGAAACTGATTAATATCCATTAGCCATAATGAAAAATCATATAAAGCATCGTATTATAGAGAAGTTCTAGGTATACTTAAATAAAAAAACATAATATTAATACCTCTTGGCTAACAAAACTAGTTATAAATCTAATAATTTATAATTTAAATATCCGCGGGAAGCTGTCTATAATACGATGCTCTGACTAACTATTCTTACCCTTATTTCTGTTGGCAATGAGGTTGTCATTCTCCTGACGGAGTGCCACGTTCTCCGTACTCAACATTTTAATTGTCTCCGTCATACTTCGCAGTTTTGATACCAGCTCCCTGCAAAAAATATAAATTGATATAGTTTTAGTGGTTTAGACGTTTGAACACTCAACTTAATAAAAAAAAATAAATTCCCCAAAGTTGTTAAGTCAACGAATAAGAAAACGTTATTTTTAACTCTCTTTCTTTTTAATAATTTTAATTATCTCCGTCATACTCCGTAGTTTAGATACCAGCTCCCTGAAAAAATATGTACTAGTTTGCAGGGATATAAAAGGATAAGACAATGGCCTATAAATTGATGTACATCCCCAATAATTATACACAAAATTATCCTTCTGCATACTACACTTAGTTTGAAACGTTTGAACACTCAACTTAATAAACCAACCAATCAAAATTCAAAAAATCTCAAAGTTGTTTATTCAACTAATAAAGGCCTTCATTTTCGATTTTAATTTTAAAAAGAAAAGTAAATCATAATTAGAGGGAGATATTTTATTCTATGGCCGATTTTTCTTTGTAGGTACCCTCCCCAAAAATAGAATAAACCTTCTCTGAACATAATGGAAGATTCATTGTTTTGCAAGATCCTTTGCTACAGACAGACTGATATTCTGTTACTTTTAAGGATATGTCGTATATCTATAATAAAACGTAGCTTGATGTCTGTCCGTCCGTATGTCTGTCCCTGAAAATCTCAGTAACCACTGAACCGATTGGGTTCTTCTCTTCAGGTAATATACTATTACCTACTGGTCCTGTGGTTGTTTTTTCTTATTATTTTTTTTTCTAATTACCTCTTTGGGCAAAGCCCCTAGCGGGGCGAAGCCGCTAGTATAATATAACAAAACACCTACGGACAAAGGGAGTTGTAGGGTAAATATTTTTCTATGGCATTATGCACTGACATACTGTCAAACAGAGAAATGAAACCGAAATGAAGTATCATAGAATAGCTTCGCTCCTGAATTTTTTTTGGAAGCGCTGTAAAGATTCAAATGTGACGTCATAAAAATACGTCTAAATCCATCTCTTTTTCAGTGGTCTTCTTTCCCACGTCTCCTCGCATTCCTCCTTTTTAGACGTATTTTATGACGTCACACATGACACTTTCCAGTAGCGCTTCAAAATTCCATATGATTAATGAAATCCTTTGAGATGTAGTGACATATTTACAAAAACCACAATTAAATTAAAAAATTATAAAAGATTTTTTATTATAGATTATTAATATCCTTATACTAAAGTAATATGATGTCTGTTTGTCTCTGTGTCTGTGTGTTTGTGTGTTTGTACCGAAGGATCTCGTTAACCGCTGAACCGATCGGGTTCTCCTTAACAGGATAGCTTCGCATATGTCCCGAGAAGGTTTATAACTATTTTTAAGGAGGGTACCACCACAATCCTAAGAGAAATCGCCCCTAGAAGAAAGAAAAAATCCCCCCCCAAAATTTTTTTTCTCACTTTTTCTTTCAAATAATAATAAATTGGGTTATACATTTTTGTCTCCTCTCCTCAAGTGCCCCTAGAGGCCTCTAGGGGCGTAGCAGCTAGTGGACGATAACGTACAGTAATACAGGGATCTACAGAGATAAGACAATTACCAATAAATTGATTTGATCCCTAATGGTTACACACAAAATTACCCCTTCTGTAGATTACAATTGGTGGTTAAAACGTTTGGACACTCAACTTAATTAACCAATCAATCAAAATTCAAAACAATTCTTCAAAGTTGTTATGTAACTTTGGAAAATTGCTTTTGAAAATTTATAAATAACATTTTGTGGACATTATGCCACAAAGAGGAACTAGTTATCTATAATATCAATGTTTATTGTCAAAGTTTTTAAACAAAATGGATATGTTATTACTTGGATCTTACACCAGATTTTTATATTCTTTAAAAAGTGAAACTTAAAGCGGGCTAAAATATCACCACCCCCTTTCCTCTCCTAATATATGAACGACGTGATCAATAAATGACAGGGAAATAGCAATCCAAATTGAGGACAATTTTCCCCCTGTCATAATATCCACGTATTTATTACATCCACTGAAAAAAATGTGTGAAACCACAAGAAGTTTCTTCTAGGATTGCATGCCAACTTTTCCAGAGCGCAGCACTGTGGTCAATCATTTGGTCATTTCCATACATTCTTATATAAAAGTAACAGGATGTCTGTCTGTGTCTGTGACCTACTATCTCACAAACCACTGGACCAACATGGTTCTCATTTACAGTGAAATAGAAATTATAAATACATTTAGATGGATTGGTTTTCTGTCCAATTAGTGTCATTATTTAACTTAATACAACAAGGATGACAAAGTAGTAAACTTTCATAAATAAACAAACGGACAAAGTGAGATAAAGAGCAGGCATTCAGATGCCATAAAAATATGAAAACAAAGAAAATAATGAAACCTCTTTTTATAAAGACATACCAACGAAAGAAGTAGATTTAATACTGGATGCATTGCTTATTGGTGTAGGAAATATTCACAACAAATATCAGGCTTCTATCTTAAATATGAGCCGAGAAAATCATGTTTCCACCAAGTTTTTCAGACATACTGTCATATATTATAGAGTAGCTTCAATATTAAACTTATGGAAGAAGTGAACACTATACGCCTTTTTATTCAAAAAGGCACAAAAAGAAGATATTTTACTAAAATGATTATTAAATAAGCAGCTATGAAAATATTATTCCTTGTAAACAATTGAACGAGTGCCATGTGACAGTAATATGACATACAAATTCTCAGGCATCTAGAGGGATAAGACAATTACAGATAATTTAATGTACATCCCCAATGCTAATTCACAAAATTATCCCTTCTCTAATTTACAATTAGCGGTTGTAACGTTTGGAGGCTCAGCTAAATATTGAAACAAATCAAAATTCTATAAAAGTCCCCAAGGTTGTTTGTCAACTAAGAAGAACGTCTTATCAGACTTTGGGGACTAGTGTAATAAACAGCCCAATGTCCTCTCCCTCCCTGCAAATTCTCCAACCACCCCCCCCCCTTAATTTCAACCCTTTGTTTTTAAAGCGCAGCTACTATATGTTTAGGCTTTGTCAATTCTACTCTTTGAAAACTTGAAAAATGTTCTCCCCAAAAAAACTTTTCAAGAAAGCTTTAAAAAATCAAGAGTTATATTGAAATGCAAAATCTAATATTATGATTTTTACGGTTATATCTTTCCTTACATAAATGTAAAATTATATGTGTCTGTCTTGTGTTTTTGGGTTTGTCTGTACCGAAGGATCTCTGTAACCGCTGAACCTGTATGGTTCTCCTTTACAGTGTAGCTTCTCATAGGTCCTACGATTTTATGAAGGTTACCCCCCTCCCCAATTAAAAAAAATTCTTTCTAAAACTGCAATTGAAATGTGGGTAGGGTCGACTTCTCCCTTACCCCTCAAGGGCCCCTAGAGACCTTCAGGGCCTTAGCCGCTAATAATAATAAACACCAATAAAAGCATTGATATCTAATATGCGCTACCCTACTTATGAAAAGAATCATACTAGCTTACTAACTTTTCCCATCGTTGTTTTTTTTTTACAAAGTTTTGGAATGCATCTACAATTCTACATTAATATGGGACATTTTACACAGAGATCTAAAGGGATAAGACATTGGCCGATAAATTGATGTACATCCCTAGTAATAATAAACAAATTATTCCTTGAGTAGATTACAGTTAATAGTTGAATCAACCAATCAAAATTCAATAAAAGTCCCAAAGTTGTTAAGCAAGTAAACTTTGGGGACTGGTGTAATAAACAGCCTATTGTCCCCTTACTTCCTACATTTTACATGTTATTGTTGCATAAAGAATTTTCTCGTATTTATTCGAATCCAGTGGATAGG
The DNA here is from genome assembly GCA_900241095.1 of Acartia tonsa. Lineage (NCBI taxonomy): Eukaryota > Metazoa > Arthropoda > Copepoda > Calanoida > Acartiidae > Acartia > Acartia tonsa. The sequence goes on along the minus strand of LS043757.1, from coordinate 45 downwards.
AACCGGTTCTCATCCATACGAAAAAACTATGTCTAGCATCGTATT